>JAYESA010000018.1:49124271-49341791 GCA_036927795.1 Iris macrosiphon
CAAAACCCTAAAACAATCAATAAAAAAATAATACAACCATCAATTAAATATAAATACAATTAATTATAGATAATACATAATTAAACATATTAAAATAAAAAAATACCCGGCTCAGGAAATAGGGTGGTGACACCTTGGTCCTCAACTCCTCAATCATCTGGTACATAATCTCCAACTCCGATGGTGATATCCTGGAGACTATCTCTGAAACTGGCTCAGCTCCTAGAATCAAATCGATATAAAACTCTATATCTTGAACTGGCGACATGCTTAAAAGCTTGTCGAGAAATACGTCCAGGAACTCACCGACTACTCTGGGTAACCGCACCTCCTCGTCTACTACCATCCTCAAGATAATTGATGAAGACTCCACCTCGCCTCTCAAAAATAAAAAACTCCTCCCCGTAGGGGGCACAAAAAATAACCTTTCCAGTACGGCAATCTATCATCGTGTGTCGAGCACTCAACCAATCCATTCTAAGGAAGATATCATAGTCGCACATAGGAAATTCTATAAGCCTAGCAGGAAATTCTCTACCGCACAGTACAACTTGACATGAGCCATAAACTCTATCTACTCCCACAATGTAACACCTCATTCCGTTCTAGCGGACTGCCAACTCAAACGGCAAAAGTGCAACTGTCCCGACCTGCTTTGCCTCAAACGAGAAGCAAAGGATATACAGACTTGTCCCTACAAGAATTCAGCTTAGGCTTTCAGAGGCTCGCTTGACGTATCGCTCTACCGAGGTGAATCATCGCTAAGGTGGGTGGCTATGGTGAACTTGTCTTTGCTTAGCCAGCACATATAAAATATAGAATATTTATGCTAGTCACTAGGTGAATCACCCCTGCATGCTAATAAGAATCCAACGCACCTAGCTAAGGGAATAATCCCAACTTGTATTTCTTATGCTAGAACATGGAAATAAAACATTGCTTATATATATATGTTCAGACCCTCGCATGCTACCCTAGAACGTGTCGCTCGGGAAGTCCCCTAACGATCTCACTCCTCGATTTACCTTCGGGCCCGAGCTAAAGTGAATGTTCGTGTTTATACAAATGCATGCTTGTCTGCTTGTATGTTGTATTGTTTTCATCCAAACCCCGGGAGACTACTAAGTAGTCAATCCGTGCATGATTGATTCTGCAAGTATCCGGGACCGTTAGGTCACCCAAGGCAGCCCCGAACCAGGGGAATGCATCAAGGCAAGTTATTCATTATACAGAATCAAGATCCAAGTATCTCGTGTACTCGTGTACTCGTGTTCCAGTGCACTCATGTTCTCGTGTTCTTGTGCACTTGTGTTCTCGTGTTCTCGTGTATCTCATGATAATTGAAAGACCCAAAAGAAAGTGCATGTCGCGAACAACTCAGAAATGAGGTATAGTTCTACGGACGGTCACCGGGGCACTGGGGCCGATCCGATCCGGATGGAACTTCACGAGTGGTCCATCGTGTAAGGGCGAGTGGTTTGTAGCGCCTCTTGTACTTTCGTTGCATTCCACTTGGCCTGGGACCACTTCATGTACAATCCATCGTGTACGGGCGAGATGGTTCGTAGCGTATCGTGTGCTCTCGCTGCATTCCATTCTCGTCTGGGATTAGTCCATTATGGCTATGCCAGCGACTCATGTTCATATAAATAAGTCATCCTCTCTTAGCGGCTATCCGCGTGCGAGTCATTGCATCACATCGAAGAACAACTGAGCACTCCAATTATTGTCCCGTTCAATGACTCTCGTGTTTGCATATGCTATGCCTCCTGAATGTTATACTTGCCCGTGCTTGAATTAATCATGTTTGCCTTGGACAGGGAAGGACAAATGGTAAGTTGGTAAGTCTCGTCGTGTTTTCTCTCATGTCGCACGGCGCACTGCCACACGAGTTAGGCTATTCAATATTTGCATAAAACTGATCCTAAGGCAACTAGAAAGACAACTAAATAGTTGGTGCACGGAACTTATATTACGTGTTTGGATTTGTCGAGCAGGCGAGTAGCTTCCCCACCAGTGCATTCAATGTACTGATAATCCACCAGTTTGTATGCAGGGTGCAGGGAATCTCGTTCGGTGCGGATGCTCCTTCGTGCGTGCTAAGGTGTGGAGATTACTCCGAAGCAACGGTGCGTCCGGAACTGAAGCACATATACAAGACATAATATTGTGAACATCGCCTGTGAAGTCATTCCACAATTGTAGCCACTTGGCACGCTTTTACTGTTTCAGAGAGAGAGAGGCTTGAGCGACTTGTAAACTCGGCTATACGCCACTAGTAACACTTGTTTATATCAATAAAGAGTTTCTTTACTTCAACTTGTGTTATTCAATGCTTCCGCTATATTGTCGACTCAGTGAACCTGTTACCGATCGCATATGCGTTCATGACTCCGCTGCACTCGGACAATCTGTGCGACTCTGTGGCTTAGAACTCTTATCGCCAGCCAATGAACCACGGCCTTGCACGGGTGTGGCTCACGCTCGTGCGGCATCACGCCCGGATGGGTCAATGCGATCGTTCCGCGAGAGCGCTGGCGAGGTGATTCTCGCCTAGCGGGAACGGTCGATTTGCCTGCGGGAGATCGGGGCGTGACATATTGGTATCAGAGCCTAGCTTCTACGCCTTTGGACTTTATTTCAAATATCTCAGTTTCGAAAGCTCGTTCGTGGGTTATGTGCACGCTCTCTCTCAATGCCTCGATGGGATATTCCAACAATAAGTCTAAATACTTTCAAAATGCATTTTAATTGATATGATTGCTTGTATGATATTGTGCTGCGAGTGGCCTTTGTGCCAACCTGTGCGAACCCTTGAGAGTATCGCTAGTAGCTTGTCCGATTTTACTAACTCTAAGTTAGGTTGAATGCATCTATTCGAGGGACGCCTTAACCTAGTGCACCATCCAAGACTTAAGAAAAGGTAAACTCAAGTGCTAAGACTTCGCTATCACTAAGCTGGTTGACGTGCTCACGCTAGAAGTGCACATCGAAAGTGCGCACGATCCAGACTAAGCGATATGCCGATCTCGATGCTAGTGCAAGTGAATATCCAAATAAACAAGTACAATGACTTGTATAGGTTTGCCTCAGCCCTGTATCGTTAAATCAATAATTGATTGAAATGTACTGCTTGTCCTTAGTAAGTCTCGAGGAGGAGACTTTTTCTAAGTTGGGTAGGATGTAACACCTTGTTTCGTTATAGCGGACTGCCAACTCAAACGACAAAAGTGCAACTGTCCTGACCTGGTTTGCCTCAAACGAGAAGCAAAGGATATATAGACTTGTCCCTACAAGAATTCAGCTTAGGCTTTCAGAGGCTCGCTTGCCGTATCTCTCTACCGAGGCGAATCATCGCTAAGGTGGGTGGCTACGGTAAACTTGTCTTTGCTTAGCCAGCACACATAAAATATGGAATATTCATGCTAGTTGCTAGGTGAATCACCCTTGCATGCTAATAAGAATCCAACGCACCTAGCTAAGGGAATAATCCCAACTTGTATTGCTTATGCTAGAACATAGAAATAAAATATTGCTTATATATATGTTCAGACCCTCGCACGCTACCCTAGAATGTGTCGCTCGGGAAGTCCCCTAACGATCTCACTCCTCGGCTTGCCTTCGGGCCCGAGCTAAAGTGAATGTTCGTGTTTATACAAATGCATGCTTGTCTGCTTGTATGTTGCCTTGTTTTCATCCAAATCCCGGGAGACTACTAAGTAGTCATTTCGTGCATGATTGATCCTGTAAGTATCCGGGACCGTTAGGTCACCCAAGGCAGCCCCGAACCAGGGGAATGCATCAAGGAAAGTTATTCACTGTACAGAATCAAGATCCAAGTATCTCGTGTACTCGTGTTCCAGTGCACTCATGTTCTCGTGTTCTTGTGCACTCGTGTTCTCGTGTTCTCATGTATCTCGTGATAATTAAAAGACCCAAAAGAAAGTACATATCGCGGACAACTCAAAAATGAGGTATAGTTCCACGGACGATCACCGGGGCACTGGGGCCGATCCGATTCGGATGGAACTTCACGAGTGGTCCATCGTGTACGGGCGAGTGGTTTGTAGCGCCTTTTGTACTTTTGTTGCATTCCACTTGGCCTGGGACCACTTCATGTACAATCCATCGTGTATGGGCGAGATGGTTCGTAGCGCATCGTGTGCTCTCATTGCATTCCATTCTTGTCTGGGATTAGTCCATTATGGCTATGCCAGCAACTCATGTTCATATAGATAAGTCATCCTCACTTAGCGGCTATCCGTGTGCGAGTCATTGTATCGCATCGAAGAACAACTGAGTACTCCAAATAATGTTCCGTTCAATGACTCTCGTGTTTGCATATGCTATGCCTCCTGAATGTTATACTTGCCCGTGCTTGAATTAATAATGTTTGCCTTGGACAGGGAAGGCCAAATGGTAAGTTGGTAAGTCTCGTCGTGTTTTCTCTCATGTCGCATGGCGCACTGCCACACGAGTTAGGCTATTCAATATTTGCATGAAACTGATCCTAAGTCAACTAGAAAGACAACTAAATAGTTGGTGCATGGAACCTATATTACGTGTTTGGATTTGTCGAGCGGGCGAGTAGCTTCCCTACCAGTGCATTCAATATACTGATAATCCACCAGTTTGTATGCAGGGTGCAGGGAACCTCGTTCGGTGCGGATGCTCCTTCGTGCGTGCTAAGGTGTGGAGATCACTCTGAAGCAATGGTGCGTCTGGAACTGAAGCACATATACAAGACATAATATTGTGAACATCGCCTGTGAAGTCATTCCATAATTGTAGCCACTTGGCACGCTTTTACTGTTTCAGAGAGAGAGAGGCTTGAGCGACTTGTAATCTCGGCTATACGCCATCTGTAACACTTGTTTATATCAATAAAGAGTTGCTTTACTTCAACTTGTGTTATTCAATGCTTCTGCTATATTGTCAACTCAGTGAACCTGTTACCGATCGCCTATGTGTTCATGACTCCGCTGCACTCGGCCAATTTGTGCGACTCTGTGGCTTAGAACTCTTACCGCCAGCCAATGAACCATGGCCTTGCACGGACGTGGCTCACGCTCGTACAGCATCACGCCCGAATGGGTCAAAGCGATCGTTCCGCGGGAGATCGGGGCGTGACACAGAAGACCTTTGCTAGTAAGTATATTCAACCTTACAGGTAAGAACTCGGACTCTAAGCCTACTCGTGTCATAAATCGTGCAGAAATAAACGAGTGCGATGCGCCATAATCAAATAAAATTGAAGCTGAATGCAAATGCGAATGAACGAGAATTGTACCTGCAACCACCTCCCCAACCGCTAGTGCCTCATCATAAGATATCCCACAAGCCTGTCCTTATCCTCTGTGCGTTGGCCTCCTCTATTGTTGGCCTATCTGGCTAGCCTGAGCATGGGCCTGTGCATACTTTTGTGGCATCTCTTGCTGGAATATCTGGGACTGCGTCGGTAAAGACCTCGGGCCTGCTGCTGCTGTACCGGTACTGGTGCCCTGAACTGCGGAGTTGGTCTCTGGAGTGGCGATGATCTAGCTGGAGCCCTCTGAGGATAAGTACTAATTATGTGTCCTGCTCCACCACATGCCAGACACAAACCATATACCCTACGGCACTCTACAAAGATGTGGCCTGGCTTCCCACAGTGGGAACATCCAACCGAAGTAGACGATTGCCTCGGCAGCTGAGGACGATTATGAGAAGACTGCTGAGTCAAAGTCGCTCTCCTCGAAGACCCGATTGAGAAATATTGAACTACCGGAGCTGGTGCTGAAGACTGGATAGAAGATCCTCGCAAAATATGAGGCCTCTTCTAGCTCCCAATCCTATCGACTATCCTCTGGGAGGTATACTCGTAACTCCTCGTCGCTCTCATCACAACGTCGAATGTCTGGAACTCATGCTGCTCCACCGCCAGAATGATCTCTAGATGGAGTCCCTGTTGGAACCTCCTAGCTCGGTCCAACTCGGTTGCCACCAAGATAGGAGCAAATCGACTGAGCCTACAGAACTTCGTTGTATAGCCATCAACGTTCCTCTCCATCTGTCTAAGGTTGTCAAACCTCTGTTATAAGTCATATCGTGATACTGTATTATAGTACTGAGTCTAAAATATTTTACTAAAGTTCGCACAGGGGATCGGCGTCGTTAGTGAAACCTCATGTGCTGCCCACCAGTAGCGAGCTAAATCCAGCAACTGTAGCCTGACCACTGCCACACGTTCCATAGCCGGAACCCCAGTTGCCTTAAGTATGGTCTCAGTATCATGGAGCCAAGCATCAGACGCAATCGTTTCCTTAATACCATAGAAGTATGGAGGATGGAGATACCTGAAACTGTTCGCAAAATTATAGATCTGAGGACCATCTTGCTCCAAGTTCGACCAAACTGACTGAGTGAGAACGTCACTCTACTGTTGATGCACCGCCAGGAAACCTATCAGAACATCCATCAACACCTGAGCAATATCTGGTTGAACTGGTTGTACAGGTACTGTCAATGGATTGGGCTAAATATCTCGCTCTGCCCCAGGATCAATCCTCATCTCTACCCCTGAATGATGAGGCTGAACATTAGGAATCGACTGGCCTACTGGATGTTGATCTGCCATCGACTGAGCCCGAATAATCTGATCAGAAGGACCAGGAACAGTGCCCTTGAAAGTTAAAGGACACAAGGATCAAATCGAAGAACATGATAGAGCAATGATGAAAGCAGATAACATATCAAAGATCAGTGGCATAGGATAGAGCAAAAAGAGATCAAGGAGGAGAAAAAGGATGATTGGGACATCTAAACACGGATAACCCCCACACGTCTGATAATCAGAACTGTTTGGGCCACCACTAAAATCCTGTCGGTCCCCAGAACCAGAATACTAGAGAGCGGGGGCCGACAAAGCCAACTACGTATACGAGAGTATTCCAGTACCCTGAGATATGGTCATGACTGTGAATAGACATGGGGGTTAATACTACAAGCCATCAGTCAATCCTAGGGCAAGCAATCCTAGTGTCTCAATCACAAATAGATAGAGCATTAAACTAGATATATGATCACTAGAAGCAAGATAGTAAAGCATCCCAAACCATATATACATAGATGATTATAAAACTAGTAATACAAAATGAAGAATAAGCAAGAGTAATAGTCATACATGATCAACTCTAGCTATATTCTAGAATATCCTAATCATGTCATGCCCAGTAGGTGATGTATCAAGTCCAAAATATGAGCTAAATAAGTGCTCAAGGATAAATGACACAAAAGAATATGTATAGTAAGTGGGTAAAAAAGATAGAAACCTACTCAATCGGTCTGGCGCTCCGCGTGGTCACCATCCTCGGAAAGAAGCGAAATATCTTCTGGCTCCGCTACCGGATCTGGCCAAGCAAAACTAGTGGGGTCAGACCCCAAATAGCAAGTACCACAAAGGAGGCCAAACTATCATGCTCCAGTCCCAAAATATGTAGGACTAGAAATACATAAACATGCCAGCTACGTATTTCTAGTCTTACATATTTTGGGACTGGGGCATGACATATTTTTGTCGTGGCCCATGCTGGTCAGATTATATCATTTCGGTTATGTTATTGTACTGAACGAGCTTGCGTTAGGATAAGTGTATTAGGATCTCAATACATAATTATTATTAAAAGTTCTTTGATTTCTAATACCGTCCTTAAACCTCATATTTGTATTCAATCATACTTTCTTGAACTCCTTATTATTATTTCTCGTCTTCTCCTGCTTTGGGAAGATGAACACTCGTTCTTGATAGATTATTTCGGTTATATCTTGTTATAGGATAGAAACAAGGCTAATAGAATATATCTGAGGGGAGTGATTATCTAAGTTAGTAATGGTTAGGGTAGATACCTCTTCTAGATAGACAAATGAACGGAAAAACAGATGGATTTTTACATATGAAGTTTAGCCCTAGTAGGAGAATTTTTTTTATTCAATGAATATAAACTCTTGCCATTTACTAAGCAAATAAAGTTGGATTAAAAGTTTGCACAATCATGAAGATTTGTTAGAGGTATAAAGATAGATTTTTATGATACCTGAAATGACTAGGCATACGATAGTAGAAAATATATAGTTGAACTTTAGAGATTAGTATAGGTCCCAAAACAAAATAGAACCAAATATAAGACAGACTTTAGAAAGTATAACTGGAGATTTTTATAGATAAAATGGTTTAATAAGCCTTGTGCTAAAGACTAGAAAAAGGCCTGTAAAGAATTCAATCATTGCATTGAGTTTGAAAAAAAAATCACTTGGAGGATGTAAACATGATCTTGTGCATATATAAAGAGGTAGAATTTAAAAATAGAGTAGTAGCCTAGTCGAAAGGACCTCCGCTAGATAAATAGATATTGAATTATCCAATAAGAATGATATGTTATGTGGCAAAGAAAAATAGGCAAGATGGACATTAGTACAGAAAAATATTAGATAGAGGGGATGAGCTTGAATTTGATTTAGAAAGATCTTTCTCTAATATACCAATCAAAACCATAAATTGAAGATTGTCCAATATAAATATTAAGTCGGGAGTATCAGACCTAAGTACCTAGTTAACTTTGTCTTGATCCTTACCAAATAAGTTAGGTATATGAGGGTTAGACATACTTGTAAGAATTGTATAGCTTGTTTATGGTTAGAAAGGGGATAAATTGTTGGTTGTATTGTTAAGGAGATTTGAGGTATAACGTATAGGAGTATAGCATAGAGTTTAAGGATTGAATTTGATTTCCCTAGCTTACATGAGTAATCATAAATAAGGACTTAGGATTAGAGCTAGATGTCTTACCTTAAGTAGACTAATTTCTAGGTAACCTGTATCGATCAATGGTTTATCGTAACTATATGTACTAGTGTAGCTATATTGAATTAAGAAAACATGATGGCTATGTAGAGGAAAGATTTATAAAAGCAGTCATATGTTTTAGTTGAATGATTAAAGAGGGTCAAGGATGAAATTACAAAAAACAAAACAAAAATAAGGATGGAAATTGAAGAATGTCAACAGATAAATCGAGTCGAGGATTACAATAAAGATTATCTATAATGACGCAACGAGGATGACGGAGAGTGCATGACTTAAGCAAGTTGTGTAGCTATAAATGCAACCATAAAGTTCGAGCCTCGAAGGAAGGATGAGAAGTTGAGATCGAGGAAATAGAGGGCACAAACTTGGTAATGGATAATAGAAATATTAAAAAAAAATTGTTATTGCATATAAACATATTCATAAGGCAATAGAGGAACTATCAACATAGATTATTTGAAGATTCATGATTAAGAGTATGTTAGAAGACCTCAGAAATTAAACAAGCATTGAAATGGCTTGAGATAAGAAATAAAATTTTGAGACAGAAAGATAGAATAAAATAGAGATAGAGTATTCATAAATAGATTGATGAATTATATCTATGGTTTGAGTTGCAAAGTGTGGACAGGAAAATTTTGGGAATAAAGTGCGTTATAAATAAAGAAAAGGACAAGAAATTAAATGTCATACTCAAATTCATAGATCCATGATGGTTAATGACATTGGTAGATTATATTCTAGATATTTTATACACCATATTGTCGGAGCGACATTTGAGATAATCAGGACATATAATTGATGGAACTAGTTTAAGAGAAGATAAGATAAAAGGTGAAATAGTGATATAAGCTAGATCCTGGCCTTGTGTTTTGTTAGTCGCATTTTTAGAATCAAATGTTACCCTAAGAAACCAGAATAGATATATTGTATATTAGTATGAGTAGAAGTGCAGCATCTTTAGCCTAATAAATCAGCCAAAATTCAAGATTGTCCTCGTAACCAGAAGTTTGCGTTCCCTATCGACCGTACCATTATCCTTTCAACTTGAGTTACTTATCTCCCTTCATAGTTATAGTCTCTTGGCATTGCCCTAACAACTATTCGAATTATGCGATAGACTAGAATCTTTGTTCATTTAATAGTCGTGCTCAATTCCTAAACCAACCCCATGCAAATGTCCATATCACCATAGGCTACCAACTTCCTTCCATTTAATTCTCTAGACCTAGTCATTATGAATTGATTCACCATACGCCCACTTACTCGTGCCTTACCTTTGAATATAATCCCATGAAAATACTTCGTAAGCTTATCATTATTTTATTACCTTGGGCTGCAAGTTCTTTCTTTCATGATTCCCTCGATCTTGTCTCATCGGCATCCATGATATGCGATGATCATATTTCTCTGTACCATCTCACCCCAGTTATATCCGACCAAGTCATTTTCTATTGTCTTGTTGAAGACATGACCTACATAGCATCAGTATTGAATTGATAATACTTCCCCCTTATAGAGTTATTGACCAATGGCATTAGGGTAGTATCTAGGTTTATTAAAGAGCCCTTGACTAAGTCCAGAAGTGCTTAACATTCTTTTTTTTTTTGAATTAGATATCTTCTAGAAATCTTATAAATATGATCATGACTAGAGTTTTCACTGCCAACTTAATTTCTATATGTTGGGTAGCGCCTTAGACTAAGCGTACATTGCTCTTAGAATATGACGTCAAACTAGGATCCATTGGAAACTGTATCCCCCATCTTTCGAGAATCAATATATGACATTGCATACTTAATTTTTTTTCTACCGCTTTATATTCTTTATCATTAGGTCGTGCCTTATTTTTAATATCGAGAACTCGATACGACAAGTCGTATTTATCTTTCCTTCGCAGTGAATTCGCTTATTATTTTCTACCATGCTTATTTTAATTTACGAATTTTTTATAAGTTGGGTAGAATATGACCACCTTTAAATTTTTTATTTATTTATTAGTGTTTACGTTAATCAGTTAATTGGTGTATATTTTTTATTAAATAGTTTAAAAAATCTATATATGCATATTTCTTTTTTAAGTATCTTGAAAGCATAAAAAATTATCTGTATTTTTGTTTTAAAATTTTGTTTAGAATTAATGTGTATTTTTTTTATTTAGATGTGTGTATATTTATATTAGTTAAAGAAAACACTCAAATGAAGCCCATTGTTCCCGTATGGGAATTTCCCAAACCCGAGCAGTCCCCTCATTGCTCGATTGAATTTTTTTTTTAAATTCAAATTCATATACCTATCATATTCATAACCCCTCATTAAATTTCCATTAAATCTCCATTCCTAATATTCAGGGGACCAATATTCAGCCTAATTAATTCTCCATCATGGAAATTGATAGCTTCCATATATACGGAATTTCCCAATTCGAACTCGATATCACCTATAGAAAACCATCGAATGTTTCCATATCACCCATTTCGGGATGAGCTCGTAAAGACTCCATATCACTCCACCACCATCGCCAGCCTCCGGCGACCCACCCGCTGCAGCTGCGGCCGCCGCCAACCACCGGCAGACCCACGTGCAGGCCGCGCGACAGTAATCGCAGGCACAGCAGCGCGCCTTATGCCCCAAGTTTAAGGTTCAATAAATCGATCATCACTCCACCGATTTTTGAATCATTTTCTCTGGTTCATACACAACCCTAATCTCTTCATCTCCCACTATTTAGTTTTAGTTAGATCGAATTCTTTTCATTGATAAATTCTATCAAAATCTCGAAAAAATGGTTTATGTATATATAAGCATAACACAAAAATATTCCAAATACCCTCCTTTGAAGGCCATTTTCTTCAATTATGTGGTAACAAATTTTGTTCTAATTTTTTTTTCTAATGCAGACTTTACATAACTATGATTAGAACCAAGTAATTAGTTTATTTTAATTTGAAATAAAACACAAGAAAAATAATTTAGAAAAATCAAGAAAAATTAGAAAATTTTCGATACGGGGTTCGTCCTACCAAACGGGACGACTTCATCGCGTGTTATAAAACCCCTAATCGGAAAAACCGTATTATTTAATTTATTTAGTAATTATGAGCCAAATAGAGGAAATAGATTTTATTTAATTTTATTTGAGGTATTTATGCAATTAGAGGATTTATGGAGCCATTATAATTTTTTTCTAATTTATTCCATGTAGCCCTTTGGACAGTTGCTGGCTTAACCGAATGCACCAATATAATTTTTAGAATTTTCTATGTAGAGATATGTATATAAATAATTAATTAAAAAAAGAATTCCTATTGGATCTCTACCCGAAACCCAAACCCCTTAGCCTACCCTACCCACTTAAACCCGGGCCCATTAGGAGAAAGAAAATATCAACAGCAGCAGTAGCAAAACCCAACTTTGCTTTCCTCCTACACGCATGTGAGCTTCTCATTTTACCGCTCCTTAACACTAGTATTACTAAACTATCCTCAACCGAAACCAAAGACCAAAGAAGGAAAGAAAGAAATAGCAGCAGCGGCAGTGGCATTTAAGACCACTAACTATTTTCCCACCGCCTCTTAATCTCTCTCTATATATTTCAACTCTCCTAAACCTAATCTCACTTCTTCCACAAAAACTTAACACTACTTTGGACGTGCACACTACGGAACTTTTGCTCGGCAAGTATACCTTGCCATTGTACTAATATTTACATCACATATGATGTATGTATAATTTATTTCTGCTTATTTAGTTTATTTATTTTGACTGCTATATAAATTGTGCATCCAAGAAAACTTGGGTGCAATGACGGAATCGTCGTATTCTGTTTTTATTTATGTATTTGTATTGGACCTACTTTATGAGACTACCCCATCATTATAAGGCATTTTATGTTTCATTGGCCATGACACTATTCTTACACGAGTGTGAGTCACATGTAGGACACGGACTTATGTATTCGGCTGGCCAATGGTACGTACAGGTCATACGACGGATAGGGATAACTGCCGATATAAACTTTGTATGCTAGTAGACCTGGTAGTTATTTAGAGGTTTTATCGTGTCATGGATGTGGCATGCTTAGAGCATGGGGTGGGGAGAACAACAAGTAAGGCGTTTAGGCTCCTTTGCACTTTTCCCTTGTACGCCTGGATTCTCCACCGGAGAAACGGGTGATGACGACCACTATATATTTATATTGCAGGCGGCCTCTGCCGTTCAAAAGACGACATGCTTGTAGGTCCCTGATTCTCCGAGAGAATCATGCCAATCCCATTATTGGCCAAATAGCCCACGTGTTGGAAAGTTGTTCTCAAATTGCATTCACTTAGACGGTTAGGCGACCCATTGGATGTTTATATTTCAGTACTTATTGGCATGTTATTATGTATCTTGTTACGTCCCTCTGAGGACCTGGTCCCTTTCCAGATATGGACGAGCAGGAGTATCCACAGGAGTATGGTCCTGGACCTGACACTACATACCAGACTGAGGAGGTCCTACCCTCGGAGTATCTGTGATTTTATTACTGCTGTTAGAGATCCTTGTTACTACTTCAGTATAGTCATTTTATAGTGGATTTGTTTCCACCCGACTATCAGACTTGATACTCATCTTGATATATTATTCAGCTCTTTTATTCCTACTTATTATTTGTGCTGTGGATGAGATATAGATTTTGTGTGACTTGTTGTGACAGTATATTACCACTGATGGATTGAATATTCATGTACAGCGTACGTGTGTATATGGTTTCCATATATTAGAGTTCGTATACATACGGCTGGGCATGTTACGTATTCCTAGTCCTACGTATTTTAGGACTGGGGTGTGACACATGTTGTGGACACCGAAAGGTGCGTACAGTAAATGCAGATATGTGTGGGATTCGACGGAATTCAATTTGGTCGCGTGTGCGCGACGAAATCAACATGTATCTGTCAAAAAATACCGTATTGACCTTTTTTTAAATTGTGTAATTACTTTGTGTGCGCTTGTCGTGTTGCAATAAAATTTGCACCAACGGACTCATAGCATTATGCTGGTCCTGTGACCCAAGTTTGGTTTAATTCGAAAAACGTTGACCAGAACGTTGTTTTACGGGGCCACGGTCCGACTTAACGGACGATTTTGTGACCGGCTCATCGGAATTCAATTTCGGACATTCCGTTGAGTTCATATCGTCATTCTGGCCTTGTAAACACTAAGTTTATTGAATTTAGAAAACTTTACTTTTGACACATTTTTCGGTGCAAAGCGGGTCATCTATGGATTCCATTTTGACCCGAAACTGCCGTTTTGCTCCTGTGTCCAAGTTGAACTTATGGATAAGCAATCCTAACTATTTCACTAATTCTAGAAATATTGGTGATATTATTTTCAGCATCCGGAGATGTTTGTTCCGCCCCCACATTTTTCTGCTTTTGTTGATTTGCCGTGTTGGCCATCTGGACGTTGTTTTGACACCATTCAGAATCCAGCCAAGTATACCTTGTTGCATTTACTGTATTTACTCTTTATTTATAGCATTATATATTTTCTTATTGATTATTCTAGATTATATAAATTGTGCATCCAAGCTAGGGGTGAGCATTATTAGGTTTAAAATCGAAAATCGAATCGAACCGAACCGAACATAATAAGTTAATAGGTTCGGTTCAAAACAATTTCAGGTCGGGTTCAGTTATTCAAACATAGTAATTCGGTTATCTGGTTCGGTTTCGGTTATTGGGTTCGATTTCGATTTAAAATTGACACCAAATTAGATATACAAAATTACCAAAATACACTCACCACCAACCCTAACTATATAACCTCTTTTCCCACTTCTCTCATATTATTCTAATTTTTTCTACCGCACTCTCTTTCCTGACACTCCTCTCGATAAATATAAAAACTCGATCCCTACCTACCTCTGTCTCTCACCATCGGTCAAAGCCAATCTTTTCGCTGCGTGGAGTCCCTCCTCTGGCAGCAGTCGTCGACCGGGCCAATGCTACCTCCTTCACAACCATCATCCACCACGTCTAGTCCAAGCTTGGCGGCGTCGACCTCTCCACAAGACCACCTTCATCAGCGACCAGATCGACCTTCTCCTCGGCCCTGCGGGCTCCGCCAGGGGCGGAGCCAGAATTTTGGAGTAGGGTGGGCTAGCTAAAAATTATTATAAGGTTCTAAAAATTTATGCCAAAAATTCGGCATAATTTTCTTTGTAAATTCGATGATTCAAAACATATCATAGACAATAAACTTTAAAGAAAAAATATACATTCATCGTAAATATAGATAACAAGTACTCAATTCATAATTTCCAACAAAAAATCCATAAAAGAATAAAATGAATGTTTTAGATAACCAAGTAAGAGGACAACAAAGAAAAGATCTAAGACATACTTATGCTCATCCGAGAAAATAAGCAATGCTAATTTAATATGGCAAGAAGAAATAAAATAGCTCCATAATCCAGTAGCAACTAAGTAAACATATATGCCATAGTATTAAATCAGTCACAACAGGAGACATGGTTACCTTTCGATAATCGAGTGTTCCTTCAAAAGGAAGCACCAACTCGTCACTGTCAATAACAAGAATGCACCCGCTTACAGTTGCATCAAAAATCCTAACATATAAAAATACTCCAACTCGCTTCAAAAGGCCTAACAATAACAATCAATATCATGTGTGTATATAGATTGTGGACACCAAATTTTGAATTGTAAATATCAGATACAGAAAAGGCAAGCATAACCTCTGATGTTGTTCAAGTTGTAAATATCAGATGCTAAAATTATTTCCTTTCTTGTATAAAAAAATTGAACATCCTTTAAATAGTTTATCATTTGATGAACCAAGAGGTCTCATTTAAGCAAAATTTAATTTGAAGGAGGATGGTGATGATGATAATTGATAGGGTTTTACCAGAGGAGGTGAAGAGGAAGACTGGAGGAGCAGAGAGCGGGAGGGGAGCCGAGGAGTGGCTGCAGCATGCCGGTCATCGGGCTGGAGAGGAGGAGCAACCTCCACTGTAGAAACCCTAGAGAGAGAAAGGGGATGAACTTATTAGCGTAGAAAGGGGGTGAGGTTCTGAGGAGGTCGGGAGTGAAAAGGCCAAAGGGAGTGAATTCTGTGAACCGCTGATGTTTGTTTCACTCCTCAATTGGAGTACTGGGAGTGGGCTATACTACATGGTTTAGTTGACATACCATTTGGAAAAAAAATGGTAATTTTTTTGGGCTTGCACTGGGCTACAACCCAGTGCAGCGTTAATGTGCCTCCGCCCCTGGGCTCCGCCTCCTTCCACCCTTCCAAACCCTTGGCGAGCCTCGAACTCGTATGATCTAAGTAACTCCATCGTCTGCTACCGGAGACAACATCCGGCGGCCATCCTCTGCATACCGAGCTATTGTGCTTCCCCGCAATCTACGACTTAGTCGCACGGTCCTCTCACTTGAGCGACCGGTGTATTTTGAGCCCAACGTTGACCTCTCCACAGGGGCGGAGGCACATTAACGCTGCACTGGGCTGTAGCCCAGTGCAAGCCCAAAAAAATTACCATTTTTTTCCAAATGGTATGTCAACTAAACCATGTAGTATAGCCCACTCCCAGTACTCCAATTGAGGAGTGAAACAAACATCAGCGGTTCACAGAATTCACTCCCTTTGGCCTTTTCACTCCCGACCTCCTCAGAACCTCACCCCCTTTCTACGCTAATAAGTTCATCCCCTTTCTCTCTCTAGGGTTTCTATAGTGGAGGTTGCTCCTCCTCTCCAGCCCGATGACTGGCATGCTGCAGCCACTCCTCGGCTCCCCTCCCGCTCTCTGCTCCTCCAGTCTTCCTCTTCACCTCCTCTGGTAAAACCCTATCAATTATCATCATCAACATCCTCCTTCAAATTAAATTTTGCTTAAATGAGACCTCTTGGTTCATCAAATGATAAACTATTTAAAGGATGTTCAATTTTTTTATACAAAAAAGGAAATAATTTTAGCATCTGATATTTACAACTTGAACAACATTAGAGGTTATGCTTGCCTTTTCTGTATCTGATATTTACAATTCAAAATTTGGTGTCCACAATCTATATACACACATGATATTGATTGTTATTGTTAGGCCTTTTGAAGCGAGTTGGAGTATTTTTATATGTTAGGATTTTTGATGCAATTGTAAGCGGGTGCATTCTTGTTATTGACAGTGACAAGTTTGTGCTTCCTTTTGAAGGAACACTCGATTATCGAAAGGTAACCATGTCTCCTGTTGTGACTGATTTAATACCATGGCATATATGTTTACTTAGTTACTACTGGATTGTGGAGCCTATTTTATTTCTTCTTGCCATATTAAATTAGCATTGCTTATTTTCTCGGATGAGCATAAGTATGTCTTAGATCTTTTCTTTGTTGTCCTCTTACTTGGTTATCTAAAACATTCATTTTATTCTTTTATGGATTTTTTGTTTGAAATGATGAATTGAGTACTTGTTATCTATATTTACGATGAATGTATATTTTTTTTTTAAAGTTTATTGTCTATGATATGTTTTGAATCATCGAATTTACAAAGAAAATTATGCCGAATTTTTGGCATAAATTTTTAGAACCTTATAATAATTTTTAGCTAGCCCACCCTACTCCAAAATTCTGGCTCCGTCCCTGCCTCTCCACATGACTGCCTCCGGCGTGGGGAATGTTCTATCGTCCTCCGGAGCTTTGTCGTTCACACAAAGACCCACCACGAGCTCGTGTTCCGGTACCCCATTCCCTCGCCCTTGCCGTTTTTGTTCATACAGCCGTAGCAGCACGGCCTGCCTATCGGCTCTGCCCTCGTCCCCAAGGAGAAGTGAGCCTTTTTCTTCTTCTTTTTCCATTACGGTTTGTTTTTTCTGTAATTATTTAGCTAGTTTTGAAAAAAGGACAAGTTTGATGCTTTTGGTAGAGAATCTCATAATTATAACTTGTTTGCTGTGAATTTTTAGTAGCAAATATGTCTTTTTCAACGATTTTAGCATGTAATAACCTTTGTTCATCTTCCAGTATTTGTATTTGTGTCTGGACTTGTGCTTTGTTCATCTTCCAGTGTTGTGTGAGCATTCTTTTAAAGAATACGAACCTATTTTTCGGCTCCGGCCCAAACCTATTTTTGTACTGTTGTGACTTTTTCTATTAATGTGTTTTTTTTTTGAATGCCCACTTGTTTATCTTTGGGCCCGGCCCATTATTTTAAAAATGGCCCAAGCGATTAAACCTAATAAACCGAGTAAACCGAGCAATTATTTCGATTTCGGTTTAACTTGGTTCTTTATCCATTCGGTTAGGTTTCGGTTTTCTTTTTTGTAACTTCGGTTAATTCGGTTTATGAGATTTCGGTTCGGTTGAAACATATTAGACTGAATACTCACCCCTAGTCCAAGCTATACTTGGGTGAAAATGACTGGTTTAGTCGTTCCATGACTTGTACATAGTTTATGCATATCGTCCTAAATTTAAGAGACTACCTTGTGATTGGGGTGATATCCTTATATATCTTCTGGCCATGACACTCACATTACACGATTGCGACATCTTGTTAGGGGCACAGGCTGCGTACTTGACTGGCCATCATTACATAAGGAACATGTGACGGATAGAAAATGTAACTGCTATGATTAGGGTATTAGAGACTCAAGCAGTTACAAAACTGAGCAGGTTATGGACATGACTTGGTCAGTGGGGATTATGGGGCAGGATAGTCGCTAGACGCATGGGAACTTTACACTTTACCCAGATGATATACGTAGTTGGCCTCTAGTGTTTGTTCAACTCTATGCAATCTAAATGTCTTGTGAAGACAAAAGGTTCTATTCTTGGATGAGTGCTAGACCTACCATATTCAGCCAGAGCTCCCATGCATATGTCGATGTCTTCTAAATTGCACATTAGGAGTAAAATCATCCTTGCATCAGTTTGAGTTATTTACAGTTTACATAGTTTTTTTTGTATCTTGTTACGTCCCTCTGAGGACCTGGTTTCCAGCTAGATTGCAGAGTTGATTGTCGTTGATTTTCTTGAGCTGTTGATGAATATCATCTCGGTGTACAAGTATCGTGATTAGGTATTTGTACCATATCTTTCGTGTTCATCTATTATGTTCTTATTGCTTATTTTCTGCTGATATAACTTAGTATTTGTAGACTCATGTTATTTCTTTTGAGTCTATTCAGACAAGTATTATATGGGGTGTGCACCATGATATATGTTGTCCATGCTTGTATTTTATAAAACCCCTAATCCGAAAAACCATATTATTTAATTTATTAAGTAATTATGAGCCAAATAGAGGAAATATATTTTATTTAATTTTATTTGAGGTGTTTATGCAATTAGAGGATTTATGGAGCCATTATAAATTTTTTCTAATTTATTCCATATAGGAGACCCTTTGGACAGTTGCTGGCTTAACCGAATGCACCAATATAATTTTTAGAATTTTCTATGTAGAGATATGTATATAAATAATTAATTAAAAAAAGAATTCCTATTGGATCTCTACCCGAAACCCAAACCCCTTAGCCTACCCTACCCACTTAAACCCGGGCCCATTAGGAGAAAGAAAATATCAACAGCAGTAGTAGCAAAACCCAACTTTGCTTTCCTCCTACACGCATGTGAGCTTCTCATTTTACCGCTCCTTAACACTAGTATTACTAAACTATCCTCAACCGAAACCAAAGACCAAAGAAGGAAAGAAAGAAATAGCAGCAGCGGCAGTGGCATTTAAGACCACTAACTATTTTCCCACCGCCTCTTAATCTCTCTCTATATATTTCAACTCTCCTAAACCTAATCTCACTTCTTCCACAAAAACTTAACACTACTTTGGACGTGCACACTACGGAACTTTTGCTCGGCAAGTATACCTTGCCATTGTACTAATATTTACATCCCATATGATGTATGTATAATTTATTTCTGCTTATTTAGTTTATTTATTTTGACTGCTATATAAATTGTGCATCCAAGAAAACTTGGGTGCAATGACGGAATCGTCGTATTCTGTTTTTATTTATGTATTTGTATTAGACCTACTTTATGAGACTACCCCATCATTATAAGGCATTTTATGTTTCATTGGCCATGACACTATTCTTACACGAGTGTGAGTCACATGTAGGACACGGACTTATGTATTCGGCTGGCCAATGGTACGTACAGGTCATACGACGGATAGGGATAACTGCCGATATAAACTTTGTATGCTAGTAGACCTGGTAGTTATTTAGAGGTTTTATCGTGTCATGGATGTGGCATGCTTAGAGCATGGGGTGGGGAGAACAACAAGTAAGGCGTTTAGGCTCCTTTGCACTTTTTCCTTGTACGCCTGGATTCTCCACCGGAGAAACGGGTGATGACGACCACTATATATTTATATTGCAGGCGGCCTCTGCCGTTCAAAAGACGACATGCTTGTAGGTCCCTGATTCTCCGAGTGAATCATGCCAATCCCATTATTGGCCAGATAGCCCATGTGTTGGAAAGTTATTCTCAAATTGTATGTCACGCCCCAGTCCCAAAATACCAAGGGACTGGACACGTGGCAATGGCCAGCAGCACGCACCGATGGACAACCCAATTTAATGGATCCATCAGGGCATGCTTAAGCTGTAGTCTAACAGTAAATAGAGCAAATGATACAAGTCACAGTCTATACTAATCTCATCCACAACAGATAATCAAAGATTAAATGCCCAAAATAATGCAAATAGAAATAACTATCAAATCTCAATAAAATGTCTCGGTGAACAATCCGAGAACAAGTCTGATACATCAAAGCAAATAGACAGGAAACAAAGGAACTGGAAAATAGAAACGGAAATAACTGACTATATAAGCCAATGCTCAGGAGAAGTCCTCTGGCACGATCTCGTTCTCAGGTTCTGGTACAGCTCCTGGAAGTGCTCTTGTACGGTATATCTCTGGATGGATCTCTTCGGCTATACCTGGGGACATAATTCGGATCCAGGTCCTCAGGGGACAGCAAGGTACAAGATAACTCATGCCAAAATAAATAAAGCAGTGCAGCAATAAATAAACAATAGGGTAAACTATGTAACCAGCTAAGTGAGATGCAAAATGAGAGCAGCACTAGAACTCAGGCTGAAACTACTACAAGCTCTGTGTCGGGGAGCCGGTAGCAGTGATATCATGTAGTTGTCTAGCTCGTAGTGAGACTTAAGACGCCGGCATAATATAAAATCAACCTGTAGTCTGTGTGTCTCTCCCCACCCAATGTAACCACGCATATCATGACCATAACGTCTCATGTCCATGTCAAGCGGGATCATAGCTAATGCAACAAGTCATAAAGTATCTTTAAATACAATATCTCTGTCAAGTCCTGTATCCTATACAGAATCACCATGAATGTCTCAGGAAGACTCTGTCTCATGAATAGTATTAGGTGTCCTGGGTTATGGTGTACTTGATAAGACAAGTACGAGAAATATCGGGTCTCGGTATCCCTGTCTATGTGACGTTACACAACTCCGCGTACGGGGTTGGCACCCGACTTTTAATCGGACGCTAAATAAAGTCACTCGGTCCTGGGTTGAACAATTAAATCAAGCTTATATATATATTTACAATGACTCAGGCAAAGTACTATAACAAAAATTACTGCGAGTTGGCAAGGTTTAATTGCCCACTGATGTATAAATAAGTCAAGGAATTTAGTAGCAAAGCTGCAGGGTTTGGCAAGGTACACTTGCCTGTGGTTCCGGTTCCAATTGCGGCTCTGACTTCAGCGGGAATTGCAGGCGGTACTCCAGTTGCTGAAATAAACATCACCATCAGATCCAGAAAATATCAATCAGCTAGAAATGCCTGTCCCTGAGTCCAATTTGGAAACAAGGGCAAAAACGACAATTTCGGGTCAAAACGGGGTCCACATGTGGGCCCGCTTTGCACCGAAAAATGTGTCATGGTCAAAGGTCTCCAAATTCGCCAAACTTAGTGTCAACAGGTCAGGAACGATGATACGAACCCAACGGAACTTCCAGAATTGGATTCCGATGAGTCGATCACAAAATCGCCCGTCGAGTGGGGCCTGTGGGTTATGGGCCCACGATACGCGATTTCGTCAACGTTCTCAGAATCGAACCAAACTTGGGTCACAGGACCAGCGTATCGCTACGAGTCCGATGGCGCAAGTTTCATTTCGATTCGACGTGTGTACACGAAGTTAGGACACATTCCAGAAAGGGAGGATACGGGACGGTGTCCGCGGATACGCGTTGATTCCGGTGTGCACGCACACCCGAATCGACTTCTGCGAAATCCCACACGTCCGTATCAACGACGCGCACGTATCTGTGAAGACCACGCGCGACCAAGTCGTCCCGTTTGGCGGGGCGCACCCAGTTCCGGGGTGAATCGGGGAGTTGTTTTTCCTGTTTTTGGATCGCGGTTCGCGATCGCCACAGGACGCGATGCCCCGAGCGGGTTGCACGGGCACCGAGGGGGTCAGGCAGGCTACGCAACGCAACTAACAGAATCGAAAACGGGGTTACGAGCAGAAAGATACGCGTACCTGAACAGGGTCCGAAAAACCCAAATTTTCCGTGTCCGACACGTGTCCGACACAAAAGAACTAGGGTTAGGGTTTGGGAATTCTCAGGCGGCCGGAGGCGGCACTGCGGCGGGGGAGGCCGGCCGGGGGCTAGGGCGGCAGCGCCGGAGTTCACTGGCACGGCTGGGGGCGTCGTCGGCTCAGGCAGCAGGGGGAGCGGAGGAGGAAGGAGAGGGGGCTGTCGGTGGCGCCGGAGCGGAGGAGGAAGGAGAGGGGAGAAGGAGGAGGAGGCTGGGGCCGACGGAGGCGGGCGACGGCGGGAGGAGGCGGTCGGCGGGGGTCTGGCCGGAGGGAGGACTCGGGGGGTTCTTATAGGGGAGGAGCGAGGCGAGGGGGCCGAGGGAGGCGACGATGGGGTCGGGTCAGGCGCAGCGGGCGGGGGTGCGTGGCCGGCGTGGCGCGGCGGACGCGGGCGGCTGCGTCGGACGCGGGGGGGGGGGGGGGGCGACCGGGTCTTGCGGGGGCGGGGAGCTGGGTCACGGGACGGGTCGCGGGTGCGGGTCGGGTTCGGGTGGACCCGACCCGACCCGTTAAGGCGGGGGCTGGGCCGGAGCTTGGGTATTGGGCTGGGCCCAATTGGGCCGGGCTCGGGTTAGGTTATTAAATAAATAACTAATTAAATAAATAAATAACTAAATAATAATTAATTAATTAATTAAATAAATAATAATAGTTTTTAGGTGATTAAAAATAGGTCCGGGGCCCGATAAATTCCAGAAAAATTACCCTAAGTCCAGTTTTTCATTTTACACCCAAAAATATTATTTTCTTAATATTTTAATATTATTTATTATCAATTAAAAATTATTTAATAATTAAAATCCTGATTTTAATTAAAAAAAATTCCCAGGAAATTCTAGAAAATTGTGAAAAATCCAAATTTAAAAATTTTGAAAAATCAGGGGGTTTACAATCTACCACCCTTAAGAGGATTGCGTCCTCGCAATCAAAGAATGACCGGTCAACAGAGATGATACGGTCGCAAGCATTGTTCGAAAACACGTCACAAGATACTTAGGGAAATACCGTTTCCCTAAAAATGAAAGTTATACACTTTCCAGAGAAAATCTAGTTAAAGCAAGAAAACTATAATTTTAGAAAACTAGGTTATTATTAACAAGTTGCAAATTACTAGGTTGGGGCTGAGGTCACGAACCAATAGGCACGAGCTACAACAAGACTAGAAACGGATAACTACAAATCACTTACGCGCATCAGCTACTCCACGAGTCTGCGCATTCTCCACGGTCATCGCGAAAGCTTGTTCGTGTCCTTGCAGTCGATTCTTCTGCTGCTGAGCCTGCTGGAAGAGTAGTGCCTGGGGTATCAAGGGTAGCCTCGGCTGATACCCTCCTGGAGCTGGTGGTAGGATTTTATGAACTTTCGTTTGTGGTGCTCCCAATGTTGGATAGGTTGGCCGCAGTATTGATAACGCTTGTTGTTTTACCCTTGGTGCTCTGTCTCAACGCTCAGGGCATTCCTTTAATAAATGCTGACTGGATCCGCAAACTATGCATAATCTCTTCTTTCGTCTGCACTCGTCCTCAGTATGGCCTCGCTTGCGACAATATGGACAGACAGGTATTGTCTGTGGAGATGCTTCTGGTGGCTGGTGTACGTGAGGTCTTTTTGCAACTTTTTCTTGTGGTGCTCCGGCTGGTGCTGATGTGGATGGCCGCTTTAGACTGGTCTCTCTCCTGATGACGCGCTCCATGCGTCGTGCTGCAGCAAGGATGTCCGAGTACGAAGTAGGTGCAACGGATCCAATTAGTTTCTGTAGCTCAATGTTTAGTCCGTCGAAGAATTTCTCAGCCTTCTCTTCTTCTGTCGGGATCAATGTTGGGGTGAAGCGACTTAGACGAATGAACTCAGCGTTGTACTCTTCTACTGTCTTAGCATCCTGAGCGAGCTGATTGAACTTATCCCGAAGTTCTGATCGAGCGATAGCTGGAATGTACATCTCCTGAAAGAGTCTAGAGAACTCTTCCCAAGTGACTCGGTCTGATCCGAGCCGTGTTTCCTCAGATAGCCACCAGTGATGTGCATTGTCCGTCAACTGCATGCTGACGGCAGTCATCCAACGTTTCTTTGGAAGCTCAGCTGCTTCTAATTGATGTTGAGTGTTGGTGAGCCACTCATGAACTTCAGTGGGCTCCTCCTTGCCTGAGAAGGTACGGGGCTTCAGCTGCCGGAAATCGGTGATAGAGCCCGTCGATGGCCGTCGAGCTGGTAGGTTCGCCTGCTCTAGAGCGGTTACTAGGCTGTGACTCAAAACCTCTTGTTGAGCTTGCATTATTGCATAGATCATTTGAAACATCTGTTGTCCGTCTATGGCCTGCCCTTGTGGAATTATGGGCATTGGTGGAGTAAATGGCGTCGTTGGTGGAATGTCATCTTGCTGGATTCTCGAGGCATGTTGTTGAGCTGATTGTCCTCCATCCACTGGTGTTACTTCATCTTCGTTGGTTACCTCAGCATATCGTGGTGACGTTATGGGAGTCTCGTCGTTTGCTCGTGAATCCATAACCCTGCAACCAAAATAAACAATAAGAGGCGCACAGGAATCAAGGCAGGATGCAAGTCAAGAATTAATTCGAAGTCGATACGGATATCAAGAACGTTTCAAGCAAGTGGATGAGATCCTAAAAACTTATCCTATCTTATTGCAGGCCTGTTCGGTCCCTAAGTTGAAACCGAACAATTTAGTCGTTGACCTGCATGGGCCACCATAAAAACCATGTCACGCCCCAGTCCCAAAATACCAAGGGACTGGACATGTGGCAATGGCCAGCAGCACGCACCGATGGACAACCCAATTTAATGGATCCATCAGGGCATGCTTAAGCTGTAGTCTAACAGTAAATAGAGCAAATAATACAAGTCACAGTCTATACTAATCTCATCCACAACAGATAATCAAAGATTAAATGCCCGAAATATTGCAAATAAAAATAACTATCAAATCTCAATAAAATGTCTCGGTGAACAATCCGAGAACAAGTCTGATACATCAAAGCAAATAGACAGGAAACAAAGGAACTAGAAAATAGAAACGAAAATAACTGACTATATAAGCCAATGCTCAGGAGAAGTCCTCTGGCACGATCTCGTTCTCAGGTTCTGGTACAGCTCCTGGAAGTGCTCCTGTACGATATATCTCTGGATGGATCTCTTCGGCTATACCTGGGGACATAATCCGGATCCAGGTCCTCAGGGGACAGCAAGGTACAAGATAACTCATGCCAAAATAAATAAAGCAGTGTAGCAATAAATAAACAATAGGGTAAACTATGTAACCAGCTAAGTGAGATGCAAAATAAGAGCAGCACTAGAACTCAGGCTGAAACTACTACAAGCTCTGTGTCGGGGAGCCGGTAGCAGTGATATCATGTAGTTGTCTAGCTCGTAGTGAGACTTAAGACGCCGGCATAATATAAAATCAACCTGTAGTCTGTGTGTCTCTCCCCACCTAATGTAACCACGCATATCATGACCATAACATCTCATGTCCATGTCAAGCGGGATCATAGCTAATGCAACAAGTCATAAAGTATCTTTAAATACAATATCTCTATCAAGTCCTGTATCCTATACAGAATCACCATGAATGTCTCAGGAAGACTCTGTCTCATGAATAGTGTCAGGTGTCCTGGGTTATGATGTACTTGATAAGACAAGTACGAGAAATATCGGATCTCGGTATCCTTGTCTATGTGACGTTACACAACTCCGCGTACGGGGTTGGCACCCGACTTTTAATCGGACGCTAAATAAAGTCACTCGGTCCTGGGTTGAACAATTAAATCAAGTTTATATATATATTTACAATGACTCAGGCAAAGTACTATAACAGAAATCACTTAATTAATTAATTAATTAAATAATAATAGTTTTTAGGTGATTAAAAATAGGTCCGGGGTCCGATAAATTCCAGAAAAATTACCCTAAGTCCAGTTTTTTATTTTACACCAAAAAATATTATTTTCTTAATATTTTAATATTATTTATTATTAACTAAAAATTATTTAATAATTAAAATCCTGATTTTAATTAAAGAAAATTTCCAAAAAATTCCAGAAAATTGTGAAAAATCTAAATTTAAAAATTTTGAAAAATCAGGGGGTTTACATTATATTCACTTAGACGGTTAGGCGATCCATTGGATGTTTATATTTCAGTACTTATTGGCATATTATTATGTATCTTGTTACGTCCCTCTGAGGACCTGGTCCCTTTCCAGATATGGACGAGCAGGAGTATCCACAGGAGTATGGTCCTGGACCTGACACTACTTACCAGACTGAGGAGGTCCTACCCTCGGAGTATCTGTGATTTTATTACTGCTGTTAGAGATCCTTGTTACTACTTCAGTATAGTCATTTTATAGTGGATTTGTTTCCACCCGATTGTCAAACTTGATACTCATCTTGATATATTATTCAGCTCTTTTATTCCTACTTATTATTTGTGCTGTGGATGAGATATAGATTGTGTGTGACTTGTTATGACAGTATATTACCACTGATGGATTGAATATTCATGTATAGCGTACGCGTGTATATGGTTTCCATATATTGGAGTTCGTATACATATGGCTGGGCATGTTACGTATTCCTAGTCCTACGTATTTTGGGACTAGGGCGTGACATATTTTTGATAGTGGCCCATGCAGGTCAAGAATATATTGTCTTGGTTACGTAAATGTACCAAACAAGCATGTGTATAGGAATAGAGTATAAGGATCTCATCTATGCTTGACTGAAATCTCATTCTTCCTTTCAACCATCCTATTTTGGATAACCCAAAGCTTTACGCCAAAGACCCTTCAACCTTGTTGGCATAAAAAGCCAAAAGATTGTTGTTGGCGTAAAAGCCAAATGAGTGTATTGCAGGCGTAAAAGCCAAAAGATTGTCTTGTTGGCGTAAAAGGGCCAAAACTATGCAGAAGATTGTCTACTTTATGCTGCAGTAATGACAACTGCTACCCACATTCCCTTAGTCTTCATAATCCTGCGTATAACACATCATACAAGCCATATAAGTAACCGCCCCAGGGTAAAACTTGATGATTCCTGAATAAAAGATAAACCAGCGTAGAGTAGCTTGATTAGGCGTAAAATGTAAGGAATGGTGATGTGAGCGTATTTATTACAGCCTTAGATTTCCCCAGCCATGACCAAATCTCGTGCATTAAATGCAGAGATATGCCTCGAAGCCTTGTGCAAGAAATAACTTTTTGACGTGGCGTCTGATTTTGTCTTATCTTGAGCGTAAAAAAAACTCATTTATGTAGGCAGCGTATTTAGAAGACTCTATTTCCTTCTTTTTGGATGCGTAAAAACCGACTTGTATTAAATATGTCATTAAACGATAATCTGGGTCTCTGTACAAATATCATCATCACAACCGTCCTCTCGATCATCGTGCAGCACTTTTGTCAGATGTCAGGTTCACTAAATTATCTGACAAATTCATTAGAGGAAATACGAAGAGTTCCCCATACAAACTTTACGCTGCAACATATGCTAGACTTTACGCAGGTAGATTTTACGCAGACCTTACGCAGGAGACTTTTTACGCAGACTTTACGAAGGCCGACCTTACACAAACTTTACGCACGCAGATTTTACGCGCAAACTTTACACGGGCAGATTTTTACGCCGACTCTACGCAGGCAAATTTTACGCACAGACCTTTTACGAAACTTTATGCAGGAAGAATAACAATCATTTACGCGCAGAAATTTTTACGCAGACTTTTACGCTAGATTACTCTGCACCAACAGTTTTTGAATCTCTGTTTTACGCCGACAATTCTGAAGCTCTACTTTACGCTTCTCTACTTTACGCGAACAACTCTGAAGTCTTACTCTACGCCAAAACTTTCTTGAATCTTTGTTTTATGCTGACTACTTTGAATTTCTGTTTTACGCCAAATTTCCTTGAATCTCTATTTTTACGCGGACAGCTTAGCAACCTGTTTTACCCCAACTACCTTGAGTCCCTATTTTACGCAGGGAGGGACTTCATGAATGTTGAGGGTTTTTTACTGTAAAATATGCAAAAAATTCCCCAGCGTATTTATGCCTCTACATTCTATTTAATACTTGCACCCTGTTTGATTCATGTACTTCATCTAAATCGTTGTATACATCACCTGCAGAGAAATGGATATGCAGAAGGAATGTACTATCACCGATGGTGACACAACTCCTAGAGTCAATGGTCAGACTCAAGGAGAGACCTCAACAATTCCTAAACTTTCGGGACCAGATGGACAGATTCACAATCCAGTTCCATCTGATCTTCCTGTTCCACCTAATGGGAACTTTCCAGTCTCATCGACACCGCAGGATGGCCAGGCACAACTGTTCCAATTCTTCCAGATGATAATGCAGGAACAGCGACAACAGGCCGCCACACTAGCTGCCGAGAAAAGACAGCAAGCAGCAGAACAAAGACAGAAGTTCCTAGCAGCACTTGAAAGGATGGCTGCAAAGACTGCTGTACCAACTCAAGCACTAGCTCCAGTACCTCGAGCTAAAGTTGGTTCAGTAAAAGACTTTGTACAGATGGGTCCAAAACAGTACAAAGGCATTGAGAGACCAGAAGAAACTACCAACTGGATTACTCACACTCGGAAGTTATTAGAAGCATCACAGCTACCTACAGAGCTGTGGATGACGGGTGTAAGGACGCTTCTAGATGGTAATGCTCATCACTGGTGGGAATCCATGGAGCGCCAGTTGGGTATATACCAGACTTGGGAGCAGTTCTTGGAGTGCTTTGAAAGGAAGTACTTCCCGGACACTGTCAGAGATGCATTATATGATCAGTTTCTCCACCTGGAGCAGGAGAACCGAACAGTGGACGAGTATGATGCTGAGTTTAGTCGCCTCAGTAAATATGGCGCTGCCCTGATACCAGATGACTTGGCTAAGGCTAAGAGATTTCATCGCGGACTGACTTAGGAGCTCCAATATTACACTAGCTCCCAGTCCCGAATCTCTTATGCCGAGTTACTGACAGAAGCCAGATTACAAGAAACCATCAGCAAAAGAAAGGGGGGTCAGCTGAGGACACAATAAGGACCGACAAGGACACAACAAGGAGGACCTATCAGACGTCCTTTAGCTCAGCAACAACAGTACCAAAATAGAGCAGGACCGTACCAGATTCTAAAAAAGCCTCAATATAATTATTGTGGGAGACGCGGGCACATCTCAAGAGACTGTCAGATCCGTTTGGGACAGTGTATGAGATGTGGTTTCGGACAGCACCTGGCGAGAAATTTTCCAATGCAGCGGACACTTTCACCGCCAGTACAGAGACTAGCGCTTCCAGCACTGAAGCCAGCACAGCAAATAACTAGACCAGGAGCACCTCGGCCTCCAGCAGCAGAAGGATTTCAGCAAGGACAACCGCTACCTACACAGGAGGAACAGTTCGCAAGGGCCAGACAGGGGCAACCACAGAGGAACGGGCAAGTTTTTGCAATGGAAGTAGATGACATGGATCAGGAGATTGATGTCATAGCAGGTATCACTCTTGCTTTTACTTTTCCTGCTGTGACATTGTTTGATACGGGAGCCACCCACTCATTCATATCATCTAGTTTTATTGTCAAACACAACATTGCCTCTATACCTTTACCTAGTTGTGTTAGAATTCTTACCGGAGGAGGAGTTATACCTGTTAGTAGAATTTGTAGATCGTATCCTATAGTGATACGTGGCAGAGAGATGAACGCCCGGCTCTTAGTCCTTCCTATGTCGACTTTTGATATTATGCTGGGAATGGACTGGCTGAGCAAGTACCACGCTTTCTTCGATTGATTTGGAGGAAGCATTCTTTTCAAGGTACCAGGACAGCCTGAACTTGAGTTTGTACGAGGATCCACAGAAATCCTTGATGGTATGCAGCTCGTAATGGACGATGTTATCTATCATCCCATTATTTTAGATTCCTAAGACGTCTTTCCAGAGGAATTGCCAGGACTACCCCCAGATAGAGACGTAGAATTCTCAATTGAATTGACACCGGGAGCAGCACCCATAGCATCACATGTTTATAGACTAGCAAAGAAGGAGATGTATGAACTAAAGACACAGTTGAAAGAACTAGAAAAGAAAGGTTTCATCCAACCAAGTGCATCACCCTGGGGAGCACCAGTGTTGTTTGTACCAAAGAAGGATGGGTCAGTGCGTATGTGCATTGACTATAGAGCCTTAAATGCAGTGACTGTGAAGAATAAATATCCACTGCCATGCATTAATAACCTATTTGATCAGCTTAGTGGAGCTAAGATGTTCTCAAAGATAGATTTGAGATCGGGATATCACCAGGTGAAGGTACGGAAGGAGGACATCCCGAAAACTGTATTCCGGACAAGATTTGGGCACTATGAGTTTCTGGTCATATCATTTGGATTGACCAATGCTCCAGCTATCTTTATGGACTTAATGCATCGAATCTTCCACCAGTATTTGGACCAGTTCGTGGTCGTCTTCATATATGATATACTTGTCTATTCAAAGAGCCACGAGGAGCACGAGAAGCACCTGCAGATTGTTCTAGAGACCTTGAGGAAAGATCAGTTATGTGCGAAGCTCAGTAAATATGAGTTCTTCATGGATAGAGTCTCCTTTCTTGGACATGTTGATACAGGAGATAGTATTTCTGTTGACCCAGAAAAGATCTCGGCAGTCGAGACATGACCTGTTCCTAAATCCGCAGCAGAGGTGAGAAGTTTCCTTGGACTTGCGGGATATTACCGACGGTTCGTGGAGAACTTCTCAAGGATAGCAATACCTATGACTCGGTTGACTTGCAAATATTAAGAGTTCATATGGACCAACGAGTGTCAAGCTGCTTTCGAGGAATTGAAGAAACGACTGACTACAGCACCAGTATTAACTATTTCATCAGGATCATGAGGCTATGTGATCTACAGTGACGCATCAGAAAAAGGTTTGGGATGCGTATTGATGCAGCATGGCAAGGTGATTGCATATGCATCTAGACAGTTACAAGTACATGAGAAGAATTATCCAACTCATGACTTGGAACTTGCAGCCGTTGTATTTGCTCTGAAGCTGTGGAGACATTACTTATATGGGGAACGAGTGAAAATCTATACAGACAACAAAAGCCTCAAGTACGTCTTCACGCGGAAGGAGTTAAATATGAGACAACGACGACGGCTCAAGTTGATGAAAGATTTCGAGATAGAACTACATTATCACCCAGGCAAGGCTAACGTTGTATCAGACGCGTTAAGCCAAAAACCAGTAGCTTACTTCTTGACAACACAAAAGGAATTATTGAAGGACTTGCAAGTTCTTGGCATTGAAGTGATATTACCCAGAGCAGATGGGATACTAGCCAACTCACAGGTACAATCATCACTAGTAGAAAGAATCAAGGCAGCTTTGCCTACAGACGCCAGATTCCGAAGATTAAAGGAAAAGACAGAGGCCAGAGAGCAGACAGGATTGCGCATTCATGATGACGGGATATTACGATATGGTAATCGTCTATATGTTCCCAATGGAGAAATTCGACAGGAGCTAATGTCAGAAGCTCATAGTTCGATATATTTTATTCATCCTGGAGGCACCAAGATGTATCGTGACTTACGATAATACTTTTGGTGGCATGGAATGAAAAGAGAGATAGCTCACTTTATAGCTAAATGTTTGGTATGTCAACAAGTAAAGACGGAACACCAGAGAATAGCAGGGTTATTGCAACCACTTCCAATTCCAGAGTGGAAGTGAGAGCACATCACTATGGACTTCGTCACAGGTTTTCCCAAAAGTCCAAGTGGAAGAGATGCAGTATGGGTAATAGTGGACCGACTCACCAAGTCAGCCCATTTCTTGCCTTTTAGAGTTGGCCAATCTACAGAAGCTTTGGCTGACCTATATATGAGGCAGATCATGAGATTGCACGGCGTACCAGTCAGCATTGTATCAGACAGGGTTTCACGCTTTATATCACACTTTTGGAAGAGCATGCAAGAGAGTCTTGGGACTCGTCTGAAGTTCAGTACATCTTATCACCGGCAGACAGATGCGCAGTCAGAGCGTACTATTCAGACATTGGAGGATATGTTGAGGGCTTCTATGTTAGACTTTGGAGGATCATGGAAAGATCACCTATACCTTGTAGAGTTTTCTTACAATAATAGCTATCAGGAGAGCATCCAGATGGCTCTGTTTGAAGCATTGTATGGAAGAAAATGTAGGTCTCCTGTGTGTTAGAGTGACGTGGGAGAACGTCAGATTCTGGGACCAGAGTTGGTGGTCAACACCGTGGAGACAGTTAAGAAGATACAAGGACACTTGCGAGCAGCACAAGAGGTAGAAATAATGGGCAGACCTTCATCGACGTCCCTTGGAATTTAAAGAGGGTGATCATGTCTTCTTAAGGATATCACCTACCAGAGGCACTATTCGATTCGGAGGGCGCGTCAAGTTGAGTCCAAGGTATATTGGACCATTTGACGTGCTAGAGAGAGTGGGAGAAGTGGCATATCGACTTGCGCTACCACCTTCACTTGAGGAAGTACATAACGTATTCCATGTGTCGTAGTTCAGAAGATTTGTGGCAGACATCAGTCATATTCTCGACCATTCGGAGATCACCATTGGGCCGAGCTTGTCATATCAAGAGCAACCCATGGGAATCCTTGATCGTCGAGAGAAAGTATTGAGGAACCAGTCCATTCCCTTGGTCCGCGTGGCATGGAAGCATGGCGCACCAGGAGAATCTACCTGGGAGCGCGAGGACGACATGAGCTATGAAATTACATTGTTAATTTATACCTTATACCAACCTTGACTTCCTACCATGACTTAGTTTTAATTTCGAGGACAAAATTTTTATAAGTTGGATAGAATGTAAAACCACTAATCCGAAAAACCGTATTATTTAATTTATTTAGTAATTATGAGCCAAATAGAGAAAATAGATTTTATTTAATTTTATTTGAGGTAATTATGCAATTCGAGGATTTATGGAGCCATTATAAATTTTTTCTAATTTATTCCATGTAAGAGACCCTTTGGACAGTTGCTGGCTTAACCGAATGCACCAATATAATTTTTAGAATTTTCTATGTAGAGATATGTATATAAATAATTAATTAGAAAAAGAATTCCTATTGGATCTCTACCCGAAACCCAAACCCCTTAGCCTACCCTACCCACTTAAACCCGGACCCATTAGGAGAAAGAAAATATCAACAGCAGCAGTAGCAAAACCCAACTTTGCTTTCCTCCTACACGCGTGTGAGCTTCTCATTTCACCGCTCATTAACACTAATATTACTAAACTATCCTCAACCGAAACCAAAGACCAAAGAAGGAAAGAAAGAAACAGCAGCAGCGGCAGTGGCTTTTAAGACCACTAACTATTTCCCCACCGCCTCTTAATCTCTCTATATATATATTTCAACTCTCCTAAACCTAATCTCACTTCTTCCATAAAAACTTAACACTACTTTGGACGTGCACACTACGAAACTTTTGCTCGGCAAGTATACCTTGCCATTGTACTAATATTTACATCCCATATGATGTATGCATAATTTATTTCTGCTTATTTAGTTCATTTATTTTGACTGCTGTATAAATTGTGTGTCCAAGAAAACTTGGGTGCAACGACGGTGTCGTCGTATTCTGTTTTTATTTATGTATTTGCATTGGACCAACTTTATGAGACTACCCCATTATTATGAGGCATTTTATGTTTTATTGGCCATGACACTATTCTTACATGAGTGTGAGTCATATATAGGACACGGACTTACGTATTCGGCTGGCCACTGGTACGTACAGGTCGTGCGACGGATAGGGATAACTGCCGATAGAAACTTTGTATAATAGTAGACCTGGCAGTTATTTAGAGGTTTTATCGTGTCATGGATGTGGCATGCTTAGAGCATGGGGTAGGGAGAACAACAAATAAGGCGTTTGGGCTCCTTTGCACTTTTCCCTTGTACGCCCGGATTCTCCATTAGAGAAACGGGTGATGACGACCACTATATATTTATATTACAGGCGGCCTCTGCCATTCAAAAGACGACATGCTTGTAGGCCCCTGATTCTCCGAGAGAATCATGCCAATCCTATTATTGGCCAGATAGCCCACGTGTTGGAAAGTTGTTCTCAAATTGCATTTACTTAGACGGTTAGGCGACCCATTGGATGTTTATATTTCAGTACTTATTGGCATGTTATTATGTATCTTGTTACGTCCCTCTGAGGACCTGGTCCCTTTCCAGATATGGACGAGCAGTAGTATCCACGGGAGTATGGTCCTGGACCTGACACTACTTATCAGACTGAGGAGGTCCTACCCTCGGAGTATCTGTGATTTTATTATTGTTGTTAGAGATCCTTGTTACTACTTTAGTATAGTCGTTTTGTAGTAGATTTGTTTTCACCCGACTGTCAGACTTGATACTCATCTTGATATATTATTCAGCTCTTTTATTCCTACTTATTATTTGTGCTGTGGATGAGATATAGATTGTGTGTGACTTGTTGTGACAGTATATTATCACTGATGGATTGAATATTCATGTACAACGTACGTATGTATATGGTTTCCATATATTGGAGTTCGTATACATACGACTGGCATGTTACGTATTCCTAGTCTTACGTATTTTGGGACTGGGGCGTGACATGTTTTACGTCATTGTGGATTGAGACATAGATATATTTATTGTGTTATCTAGATAGTGACCATTATTGAACAGCTTATACATATTTGAGTTGGACTGTATTACACTTGATACGTAGCTGGCATATTTACGTATTTCTAATCCTACGTATTTTGGGACTAGGATGTAACATATTTTTGTGGTGGCCCATGCAAATCCGCTACCAGATACCCAACACCATCCTCGAAAAGAAGCGAAAGATCCTCTGGCATCGCTTCTGGATCTAGCCAAGCAAAACCAGTGGGGTCAGACAGACCCAAAATAGCAAGTAGCACAATGGAGGCCAAACTATGAACTAAAACCAGCAATATAACATAAAGCTACAGGGTCCTAAGCACTATGTAACAACCAGGATAATGTAAAGTGCACAGGAAAACATGAAAGAAAAATGAGAAACATGTAAAAACATAAAACATATATAGTAAACAGGACATATAGCATATACGAAAATTATGTCAAGTGACGGGAACATGTAAGTAAAGCCGAGACAGAAAACAGGTACAGGGATCATGTGAGTATAGTACAGGATCATGTTAGGTAAACAAGATCATATAAGTAAACAAGAAAATAGCCAGAACAAGGAACATGAAAGTAAACAAGACAGGTACAAGTACAAGAACTGACATAGCAAGAATGGACTTCATCCAACATCTACGGCCAAACAATAATACATATTGCTATATTCGTTAACTAGGGTTATCACAAGTCCTAATTACTAACAATATACAATATCTGAGAATTTTTATGGTTGGATGTCCTTCAATCTGTCCTAGCTATCCAAACCACAAAATAAATAAGTATGTACTGGTGCCCCCACTCAACGGTGTGCTAGAAATGTGCCCTACTTGACGGCATGCTACAAATCTATTCAGGCTGACATCAAGATAACGGGACTGCATACAACCCATATATTCTTCCCACCTGATGCTCTAATCATTTTAAACTAGTTATTAATCCTTAGCAATTTATTTCAGGATTCCGGGTGTGGCATTCCGCAGAATCCATCGTAGACATTCCGCAGAAAAGTCAAAGAATGATGGGTTTTCGGTACCGAAATATCATTCTAAACTCAACAAAAACAGGTCTAGCAAGGTGTCATGACTAAGAGTAAGTCTCATATAGCATATAGACTAAGTCTCATGGCAATCACCTCGGTTATCATTTCTGACACCAAGTTTTCTAGCAAGTAAAGTCAGGGTTACTACAGGAGAAATCAAAACCAAGCTTAAAATATTTTCTGAAACATGCACGGGATTGAAAATTACTAGAGAAATATATTTAACAAAACAAGTTCCATTAAATTTTAAGTATAAAATATCAAGAAAAATAAAAATAAAAATGACAATAAAATACTTTTGTTCAAAAGTTTGGCAAGATGTACTAGCCTAAAGTCAAGCTCTCATCCAAAACTTCAACTCCACCACCAAGAGGGGTTCAGAAATCACACTCTTAGTCCTCAAGACCAAGCTCTTAGCTCCTACAGAAAATGAAGAGGAAATGAAGAAGTGAAGAAAGAAAGAAAGAAAGAAAGAAAAGAGAGAGGATAGAGAAAACTAATTCATATATATAAGAGGTGATTTAATCATGATTGTCCGATCTGTCACATCAGTGATCCAAGTCACGAGTCAAATCGATATCGTCCATTCAATAAAAAAACCAAGAAACCAATGGATAATAGAAATTATCGATTACTATGTACAAAAATATCTCAATAAAAATATCTCAAAAATATCTCAAAAGTATAACAAATATCTGTCGACGGTGTACCGTCGGTATGCCATAGTATACCGGCGTTATGCCGGTCAGTGAGTCAAATTTCAATTTGAGAAATTTCAAGATTCCATGAGATTCAATAAAACACAGTATACAATATAAAATATGTATCCATATACTAATACAAATACTGTGGGACGGGTCTCATACCTATGTGGCGGGAACACCATGCGACAATAGAGTTCTTCTTTATAACAACTGACATTGACTATTATTGAAGGAGTAATGATCCTTTAAACGTATATACATTTTTGCACCAAAAGCATACACGTTTCTACGTGACGTCATCCACGATCAATATGTGATCCTAAGTGTATGACACGTGTCAAGCTGATTATAATATATGCGCACATTCAGGACCGTATGATGTGGGTAGTTATTGCAGAATCTAAATGCGTCGAGTATAATTTTGAAATGCCAAAGCCTGGAGACAGTGATTCTTCAGATTTTATGTGCGCATGGCCATTACAGTGTGAATGGCTATAAATAGCAATGATATGTGCTTCACAAACCATTGAAAGCATAATACTTTTGAGCCTAATTGATGTTCTTCTTTCTAGTGAGTTGAGAGTTAGCAATTTCTTTCATCAATCAATCGTCAACGGAGTAAAGGAGTTAGCTCACAACTCGATCTCCCTCATCACAAATTTCCAGATTCTTCATACTTAGAAATCTCAGTGTTAGGATTCTTATTGTGCTATTATTTGTTTAAAAAATAATAAAGTTCATATTTTTGTGATGAAAACAAAAATGGTGACTCTGTTGGGGACTTTCTTCTTCATTGACGAGAAGGTTGTGACGCAATATGATGTAACGAAGCTGGGCTCAACCCAGAAGATATTGGTTGTTTAATTTGACCAACAAGCTTTCAAAACCATGCTTTCGGGGGATAGCCCAAGTCCCTCACCAAGGCTAACAAAGCCTAAGCAGTCTCGTAAGACTTGAAATACATATATCTGAGGAGTCATGAACAAACTAGGGAGAACATGGCAGATTACTTTATGGTTGAGGTTATTTTTGGGGAGTGTTAGCAACTGAACATCCACGGGTTCTTACTTAAAATAACCTGGTAATTTGCATATACCTGTTGGATACACATTTGAGGATACAACTTTTTGGATCCCATAAGTACTGAAATAAACACGTTGGACCTTGGAAACATGAGGTGAATGTTACAGGAGATTTAGGTTCTAATATTTGATAAATCGAATTATGGTAGAAGAATTAAGAGGTGGATGAGATGGAATGAGTACCACTCCAAATTTGTACTAATGTTTGATAAAACATAATGGATCTGAGTATAAAGTTTTTACTAGCAAGCAAGGATAACATGGGAGTAGGTGTGTTATCATAAGTGTAACAAACTGGAAGGAGTTAACTTAATATTATGCAAGGTACTCTTAGGTTGAAAAAAGAAGAAGAATGGTCTTGGTGATCCGATATGCTAGGAATAATGGTTTAAGTAAGAATACAATAGCGAATTAAGAGGTTTAATATATGTGGTTATTATGCTACTTATACATAAGAAATGGTCGTAAGTAGTCTTTTAGGTATATGTCGACAATTAACCTTAATCATGTGTACTCATATTATAATTTATAATAATAGTGCATTATATTATAATAACTATAATTTTAATCCGTAAATTATTCCCTAGGTACTTTGGGCTCTCTAGACTCAGATTTTGTACCAGTTTCATCTTTCCAGCTTACGGATCCAAGCAAGTATACCTTGTCACTCTTGATTTACATTCCTTGTTTACTATACTATAGTTTATTTCCTTACTTATTGGACGTTTATTCTGTACATCCAATGATGACTTGGGTGCAGACGGTGTTGGCCGATTACGTGTGACTTAGTATTTAGAAGACGAAACCCCTTAATTGAGAGATGCTCCAATATCTTGTATGACCATGATAATTACATAACACGGAGATTTATGTGAGGATACAGACTCTTGTACTAGCTGATCACTGGTACAATCAAGATGCGTGTTGGCAGCATATAGATTCTATGATCATGTGACTCAGAAGTATAAGCTGAACATGTAGTGGTGCACGACAGATACAACATCATTAGATGGGGAGGACAGTCACTAAGCATATGAGCTACTTGTACATTTAATTATTACTCGTCGTCTCCGTCGGAGAACCGGGTATGATGACCATGGATTTATTAGTAGTAGAGATGGCCTATGGTGTCCATGAGACTATGCTATATTTAGGCCCTTGATTCTCCCAAGGAATTATGTCGACCCCATTTACCTATAACTTATGCATCAGACGATGTTCTTATTTTTTCATACACTTAGTCTGGTACACCCTTTATTTATTGCAGTATTTTATATCATTAGTGGCATATTTCTATATATCTTGTTATGTCCCTCTTAGGACCTTGTTTTCTTCCAAGTTAGCAGAATTGGTTGCATGAATCTTTGTTGGATATGTTGACGAGCACCCATTTCATTGCAGGTATTACTCTTCAGTGGTTTATATTTCATTCTGTCATTTGTACCTTATTGGTAGCCTAGTATTTATAGACTCAAAATTATCACTTTCAAGTTTATTTAGACAAGTATGATTATTAGGCTGCAGATTGGTACTCATATTTAGGGGTGAGCATTATTTGGTTTTGGACCAAAAATTGAATCTAACTGAACTGAATAAGAGATTCGGTTCGGTTTGAAAATAAATTAGTTCAGTTTCGATTTTGAATATACTAAAATTTTTTATTCGATTTCGGTTTTGGATTTTGATTTTGATTTAAAATCGAAAATCAAATAGGCATTATCTCTCATCTCATTCTTACTTCCCAGTACACCACCATGTGAAGAACATAGGCTAACACGTACCCCTAGTCTTCATCCATACACCACTACCAAAATAATTCGGTTCTAAAGAACCTAATACTCACCCCTACTTTCCCGCCTCGAGCTCGTGTGAAAAATCCACAAAAGTCAAATCTTCCATATACTAGCTTCTAAGATACTCACTCACCCATACTCTCCCTCTCTCTCACTTCTCTCATTTTTCTCTTCACTAACAGCTCCTCTCCTTTCTCTCTCTCATCGCTCTAAAAAAACCTAATCTTTCTTCATCTCTTCTATCTCTCGTCCGCCTCTCACCGTCGTATGAGCACTTGTAGCCCACCAATATCGCTGCAGAACCAGGCCGCTGACCCAGCAACCCTCGCTACTTTTCCTGGACCGGAAAGGCCAGATCCGAGCTACCGGAGGACGATCGGTATAATTTTCTCTGACCCTCAACTCTATCTCTCTCTCTTTCTCGCTCTCTCTCTCACTCTCTCTCTCTTGTTCTAAACATACAGTTGGGATTTTTGTTGGTGTCACTCCCCGTTCCCGATATACATATTTGAAACATATTCTTGCTTGCTGGCATGATTGTTAGGTTGGTTGGAGACCAGACTATTTTCAGGTGGAGTTTGGTTCTTGGTTTATTTTAATACCAGGACTTGGTCATGACTTGAACCATTGGTCAAGTGAACCCAAACCCTCTCGATATAAAGCAAAACACACTCTCTTACCTCTCATTATTTCTTTTATATTCTCTCTCTTAGGTTTTCTCTCTTCCTCCATAGGCAAGTACTTCTTGTATAAAAATGGAGAAAATTTCTATTTTATGAGTCTGATATGTTTGTTATATGATTCTCATTATATTTAGAACTTGGTATTTTCGGTTTTAGTGGATGGATTAGTGTAGATCTACATTTTTAAGTTTAGAGCTTTTTATGTATTCTTGGGTTTTGATCTCTAAAAACTTGTTGATTTCAAAATTTTGTTGTTTTATGTTGATGAGCATTTGATTTTGACTAATTTAGAACTTTACTTTGTTGGATTTGGACTTCGTTTGAGGTTTCCATGGAAGAAACAAAACTTGAATTTTTGGAACTTCCATGGTCGAAACCTGCTGTTCTGGGATGAAGGAGCTCCATGCGGCACGCTTGGCATGCGGCATGGATTTCTCGCTCCAAAGTCAGCATACGGCCATCTTGTTGGGCGCATGACTAAAATTTGCACATGCGTCCCTTGGCCAAATGCATGAAACTTGAACGAATAAAATTTTACTAAGTCTAAATAATTTTATGCGGCCAAGTGTGTATGTGGCCAAGAGGAGCATGCGACCTCGAGCTTGCGTTTTCTCTTTCTTCGAACGCGTGACTCAGTACCGCCTTGGCTCTTCTTTTTATGTTTTTTTCTTGTTCTTCTGACACACTTTATTGTATGTCACATCGTTCACATCTATCACTTTATGTCACTTTTCTGACTTGCATTTTATTGTCCATCACTTCGGCACTCGTCCTGAAGAGTGGACTTTGCCTCGACTTCATGCGGCCCTCGACTGCATATAGCCTTGACTTCATGCGGCCTTGACTTCATACAGCCTTGACTTCATGCAGCCTCGATTGCATGCGACCTCGACTTCATGCGGCACCCTGGCATGTGGCCTACTATTTCATGCACACGTTAAACACTTGTTTGGTTTAATGTTTTCGTTTTATTGAATGATTATAATGTTATGTGTTGAACTTAGAAATGACTTATATTGTGGTCTTGAATATATATTTGTATATGGACCTAATAACCCAGATGCGACCATGTACTAAATTGACTAAATACCTGACACGAGCCCTGTAGATGTGGCCTTATATGTACTTGCTAATTTTTCTTGATCACCTTATTATACGTTGGATAGAATAAGGGGCGTAGTTCAACTCGGGAAAAGGTCTGCAATTTCGGACCTTGTTTGGTTTAAGGATTGTGGATCTGATCTCGAGGAGTTCTCGCACTACTCTTATTCTCATATATCAATATAATAAAGTGACAATTAATGTGACCAGTGCTTAACTGTCCTGTCCTGTCCTGAATGACTTGCTACTAGATAACTTGTCCATGATCTTGTTAATAACCTTGATACTAGAACTTGTTCCTGTCCTAACTATTATATCCGTGCTAATACAATTGATCTCACTGAGGGTGCTACTTGATATATATAGTCAATCGTCATGCCACATACTCCTGCTACTTGATATATATAATTATTTTCATGCACGAATCTGGTAGTTGGATAGTGACTTTAGCCGTGGTTAGATAGTATTGATTGTTGTATCACATTTGAGTGAATCCATATTTAACTTGTATATGGGTTTGTATCTATGAGACCCGTCCCACTATTTTAGTATTATTGTATTTTATCTGGTATATTTGTGTTATAGTTGTATAATTGCTTCCCGTGTAATTTATGAATTTTTTTAGCTGCTTTCATGTAACTTCTAGATTGGTGCTTGGTGACTCTCCCTCACTATATATAGTCTTTCCTTTCCCTCTCCTCATTCTTCTTTATTTCCTTCTCTTTCTTCCTTTTTTTTCTTCCTCTTCCATCTCATCTCCCTAGCCGAGAGCAGCTCGAGGTCGGCCTCCCCATTCCCTTTGGTGGTAGTAGTAGTAGCTTAGCAGTGGGTTTAGGCAAGTACATATTGCCAATGAGGAAGAACTTGCAGTTTTGGCCACTCTTGTATTTTTCTAGTCTATATTGTGCTCTATGAACTACCCTTCATGTTTATTTCTTGTTATTTTTGGTTTTGATGCCTTGGTTGGAGTAGATCTAAGTTTCAAGTTTGGAGCTTCCATGAGTTTTTGGTTTTGATCTTAAAACTTGATATTTTTAAAAACTAGTAGTTCTATGTTGAAGAGCACTTGATTTCATGCGATTTTGAACTTTAATTTGCTGGATTCGGACTTGAAATAAGGATTTCATGGAGAAAATAAGTTTTCAGACTTTGAGTTTTTTTATGGCTGAAACTTGTTGTTCTGGGACGAAGAATTTCCATGATGCGGATTGGACTCCTCGTTCCAAGTTAGCATGCAGCCATCTTGTTGGACGCATGACTGAAATATGCACATGCGCCCCTTGGCCAAATGCATGGAACTTGAACGAATGAAAGTTCTCTGAGTTTCAAAGATTTAATGCGGCTAAGTGTGTATGCGGCCAAGAGGAGCATGTGGCTGAGTCGTCCATGCGGCCTGGAGCAATGCGGCCCTCTTTTTGAACACATGACTCAACACCGCCTCGGCACGACTTTCTATGATTTTGTCTATTCCTTCTGACTCCCTTTCTTGACCAGTCACGTCGGTCACTTCTCTGACTTTGTATTTATTGCCTGTCACTCACCTTGTCCCGAGGAGTAGACTTTGCATCTTCCATGCGGTCAGTGTGCTGCATGCGGCCAACTTTTGCATGCGGTCAGTGTGCTGCATGCGTCCAACTCTTGGATGCGGCCAGCTTATTGTATGTGGCCAGCTTACCACATGTGCCTAAGATACTTGTAGTAGCTTAACTTCTTATGATTTATTCTCTTATAGTTTAACTATTGTAGAAGCATAAAAAATACGCGGTAGAGTTATAAGCAGTATTTCAGTGCTGGGTGGCGTAAGACGTGACTTCAGAGCCATTGGCGTACAAACAGAGCTCTATCGCTAGTACAACGTAAAATATAAGCACCAGGACAATCCTCGTAATGCAGTATTTTCAGGCTGCTTCAGCGTAAAAGGGTTGTTACATCGCCATTTTAGCGTAAAACCCACTCGCTTTTAATGCGGTGGGAAGTTGTACAGGGAACGCCTCGTATTCCTCGAATGAATCTGTCAGATCATGCAGTGAACCTGACTCCTGATAACGAGTACTGCTCAACTATCCAGACGACGACTGTAATGATGGTGCGGCACAGAGACCCAGACCGTCGTTTAGTGACGTTTCCCTGATACAAAGTGCTTTTACGCATACAAGGGAATATGCTGCCTAGTTTTACACATGCAGATATGAGCTTTTACGCTCAGCAGAAGACGAAACAAACTGTCATGTCAAAAGCTGCTCTTCGTACAGAGCTCGAGGCACGTCTCTGAATTTAATACACAGAATGGGGGCAGATCTCTGCATTTAATGCACGAGATTTGGTTATATCTCCAAAGACTGGGCTAGCCATAATTACGGCTAATACGTCCACATCATTACCTTTGCACATTACGCCATCAGGCTATTTTCAACTATAGGAGCCAGCTATAGCTATCTCCTTGAAATATGCCACCGGGCTATTTTTAGCTATAGGAGCACGTTGTACGCTATCTCCTCGGAATACGCCAACTCAGGCTATATTTGCATTGGCATGTGATAAGGCTATTTTGTCCAGAATATGCTCAAGACCTCAGTCAAGAAAGGAGGATCAGCTATCTTTTTATGCTAGCTACCTATCCATGCAGTATCAGGCTTCTACGCCTACAAGGCTTCTATGCCTATTTGGCTTCTACGCCAACCCGACAACTATTTGGCATCTACGCCATGGTGACAGTTATTGGCTTCTACACCAACCTTTTCTACGCAAGGGGCAGTTACCTACGTGGCTTGCATGTCGTAATCTTCGCAGCAGTTATACACATTTTCTCATCATGGGACACACGTCACACGCTTATTCAGAAGATCATCTATATGTGGGTGGCAGTTATTATAACCGCCGCATAAAAAGTGTCACACTCTCCACTGTCCGGCTTCTACGTCGACTGGACGGTTACTATCACTAAAACCCTATAAATAGAGACCTCTATTGACAGAGGTCCGGGGTGAAAGAATCAAGGTCGAAAATTCCAGAGTTGGAGAACTTAAGGTCAGAAATTGACTTTGAGAGAGAAGAATCCAGAGCACAGACAAAGAGTAGTGATCGACAATTTTGGCATCGAGCATCCACTCCCTCTTATAATCTTTGAAGCATCTCCTTCTTCTACAGCACTTCTTCATCATCGTGTAGTCCAAGGGAAAAAGTGATCGACTGCAGATCAGACTCCTATAGCAATATTTACCCAGATTAAATTTTGTACTTAACATCCTCGCATAGGATTAATAGTACTTCTTATTTATAAACCTAAGAAAGGGTTTTGTGTAAATCTCGTTTTATTTCTTTCGTTTATTATCAAACACAAGATGACGACTCTGTTGGGGAGCTCTTTCTCATCTGACGAGAAATCAATTGCTCAACATGATGCAGTATCAGTAGGATCAATGAAGAAGACCTTGGTCGTCCAGTTCGACCAATCTGCCTACGAAGATATGCTTCGAGCAGGGGGTAGCTCTCACTCTCTCTCTGTCCAAGACAACAGGAAATTGCGTAAAGTCTGGATGCCCCGGACATCCCTTTCCGTTCCTGCCGACTCTCTGATCTCTTCGACCAACGAGGTTGTAGCATTGCTCCCTCCGCACCTTATGCGTAAAACTCAGTCTCCTATCGCTGACAGGGCAGACAACTTCTGACAATGCCTCAGTGCTAGTCCAGAAGTCTACTCCGCACCTTGCGCATAAAACTTAATCTCTTGTCGCTGACAGGGCAGACAAAACTTCTGGCAATGCCTCAGTGTCAATCTAGAAGTCCACATCGCGTATTACGCGTAAAAACTCGTCTCCCATCGCTGATGGGACAGACGTAGTTTCTGACAAAGCCTCAGCGCCCAGTCAGAAAATTCAAATACGCTCCACGCAAAAAAATATCTCTCTCACTCAAAAGGAGGCAGAGAGTCCCAGTAATCCCCACAAAGGAAAACAAGTGACGGACTTCTCAACTTCTCAGCCTTTACGCCAACAAGAAAAGAAGCTGCCCGCTCACCAAATTATACGAGAAGCTGACAGCCGATTGAGGACTTCCTCATGTTTATGCCAGCTTGAACAAAATTTTAAACTACGCTAGGTTCAGCCCCTCGGCGTAAAGAAGGTCCAGCTTGCGGATAGATACGCTCCTCGGGGATCATGTGCTGCTTATATGGCTGAATTGCTGTATTCTTACGGCAGGGAAAGGGTTGGGGTGCCCGATATCCGCATTCCAAATGATGTAAACAAAAGGAACAGGCCTTCCTCCTCTTCTTCTTCTGTTAATACTCCTAACTTGCGTGAATTTCTGATCCAGAAACGCAAAGACAGGAGTCATAACCAGGATTCAGTTCCCCTAACTGTCAAATATGGGGAGATCATGTGGGAAAATGCGTCAACATCTAATATTGTCATGATATGTGGGCCACATGAAGATTTCGTCTTTATTGTTTCCCCAACTCGCGATAACCAGCATCCAATAGTCTTCGGTCGCATGCGGAGCAGACCGATTGTACAAGAAGAATCTCGCGAATCTGATGCTGGGAAAATGCAAATCCATAGGTATAGCCCTCAAGCTTTAAAGATTATACAAAGCATAGGTTATGATTTGAAGTTGAAACAAGGCCTCAACTATGGAAAAGGTAGACGAACACCGTTGTATAGTAATCCTTACTGTCAACAAACTCGTTTTGGGTTGGGATACACTGCATCTTTTGCAAATTCCAAACCTTCAGAGTCTGATCCTGCACAACCAGAGGCAGCTCCTTCTAAATCAACTTCAGGGGTCAAATGCCACGACATGTCTGGGGGTAGCTTACCTCGACAAAATAGGGCACCATCCAAAGCTGGGGGTAGAATTCCTTCTGAGTCCGAAGATGATACAACGATGACGATCTTCCCGGAAGATCGAAAGACTCAAGCATCAGGAGCCTGAAGGCCGAAAGGGACTTTCTCCTTCAATGAAGATGACATCATTGAAATCTTTAATATGTTGATGAAGGAACACAAACTTCAGCTACCCAACATCAGATACCCTGAGAGGGCTAGCAAAGTTGATGACCCTGATTATTGTCTCTTCCATCGGTACATTCATTACCCTACAAGGGCCTGCTATGTACTAAAAAGGAGAATTCAGGAGTTGATCGATGCCAAAGTCATCACTTTGCATCTGTAAACGAGGGGACGATCATTGCAAATTGACTTCACTTTTTATGTGACAATTTGCTCCCTCACGAAAATATCGGATGATGAATCCCTAAAGTTTCCACAGTGGATTCTTCAGGTCTATCCTCACTCAAGCAAATCACTCTATAGTGAATTTTTCGGACAGGAGTTCATATTCATATTACCTCTGAACCATTGTCCAAATATTTCATTATCTCCCCAGATGAGTTTGTCATGTTCATATTACCTCTGAACAAACCATCCTGGTCTGACTATTGATTATCATGTCCATATTACCTCTGATATCGGTTGTCATTGTTTGATAATAAATAAAAGAAATAAGACGAGGTTTATACAAAACCCGCTCTTAGGTTCACAAACAAGAAGTACAATTAATCCTATACGAGGATGTCGAGTACAATTTTTTAATCTGGGTAAATATTGCTATAGGAGTCTGATCTGCAGTTGATCACTTTATCCCTTGGACCACACGATGATGAAGAAGTGTCGTAGAAGACAGAAAGCAGATTCGAAGGTTGCTAAAGAGAGTGGATGCTCGATGCCAAAGTCGTCGATCACTACTCTTTGCCTGAGCTCTGGATTCTTCTCTCTCAAGGACTCTTTGACTCTTGGTTCCTTGACCTTCAGTTTTCTGACCTTTTTCTCCGCTCTTTTTTCGACCCTCAAATCTGCGACCTTGACCTCTGTCAATAGAGGTCTCTATTTATAGGGTTTTAGTGACAGTGACCACTCAGTCGGCGTAGAAGCCGGGTAGTGGAAAGTATAGCACCCTTTTATGCGATGGCTAAAATAACCGTTGTCTACGTATAAATGACCTTTTGAATAAGCGTGTGACGCGTGTCCCATTAAGAGACAATGCGTATAACTGCTGCGAAGATCACGGCATAAAAGCCACGTAGGTAGTCATCTCTTGCGTAGAAAAGGTTGGCGTAGAAGCCAATAACTGTCACTATGGCGTAGAAGCCAAAGAGTTTATCAAACCGGCATAGAAGTCGAGTAGGCGTAGAAGCCGAGTAGGCATAGAAGCCGAGTGGGCGTAGAAGCCGAGCAGGCATAGAAGCCGAGTGGGCGTAGAAGATAGCTGATCCTCCTCCCTTGACTGAGGCTTTGAGCGAATTCTGGAGCGAATAGCTTTAATACGCACCGATGCAAATGTAGCCTGAGTTGGCGTATTTCAAGGAGATAGCGTACAGCGTGCTCCCATAGCTGAAAATAGCCTGATGGCGTAATGTGCAAAAGCGATGATGTAGACGTCTTAGCCGAAATTACGGCTTTTGGAGATATAATCAAATCTCTTGTATTAAATGCAGAGATCTGCTATCATCCTGCGCATTAAATGCAGAGGTGTGTCTCGAAGATCTGCCACCATTCTACGCATTAAATGCAGAGACGTGCCTCGAGGATCTGCCATCACTCTGCGCATTAAATGCAGAGACGTGCCTCGAGGATTTGCCATCATTCTGTGTATTAAATGTAGAGACGTGCCTCGAGCCCTGTACGAAGAGCAGCTTTTGACGTGGCAGCCTGTTTGTCTTCTGTGGAGCATAAACAGCTCACATCTGCCTGTGTAAAACTAGACAGCGTATTCCCTTGTATGCGTAAAATCAGTTTACGCCAAGGAAATGGCACTAAACGAGAGTCTGGGTCGCTGTGCCGCGCCATCATTATAGTCGTCGTCTGGGTAGTCGTGCAGTACTCTTTGTTAGGAGTCAGATGTCAGGTTCACTGCATGATTTGACAGGTTTATTTCGAGGAATACGAAGCATTTCCTCGTATACTTCAATGCTGCATTAAAAGCGGATGAGTTTTACGCCATAAATGCGATGTAGCACCATTTTTACGCTGAAGCAGCCTGGATATACTATATTACGCGGATAGTCCTTGAGCTTATATTTTATGTTGTACTTAGCAGAAAAAGCTGTGTTGTACGCCGGTGGCTCTGAAGTTATCTTTTTACGCTGTCCAGCATCAACATGTTGCGTATAGCTATCCAGCGTATTTTTTATGCTTCTACAAAATCCCCTTCAAAGTTTTTAAATTCCTCATAATTTGAAATACTTTGAATGAAGCATGAAACGATCAAGTCTGACTCGTTCTTCAAGGCTGATTTCCTGGCGGATTATCGGGGATCCGTTGGGATTCGGTGTGTTCTCTTCTGCCTATATAAAGGCTGAGGAGTTAACTTGTTCTTTCCATATTTCCTTCACCACACGGAGATGATCGTCGGAGTTCGTCGGGTCGACTTGAGGAAGAAGAAGACCATGTTCTTCCAGCATGTAAGGAGCCAAAAAAGAAGGCGTCTTCGAGCAAATATCCTCTGCAACGATGGATCATGGAAGGATATCATAGCTTCCTTTGCTCGGGATAATCATCAACTTTGTATGGCGGTTCGTCCAGGAGAGAGGAAGGGTCATGTTAGACCACACAGCTTGCAAGCTGTGTTTTCTCTCGATACTTTCGTGGACCAGAGTAGAAACTAGCTCTGTCCTCGAGTATTGAGTTGGGTTAAATACCTCAACTCAATCTGTCATGGCGTATGGAGGATGGGCTCTGAATAATTCAGGCAAGCCCAGTTTTGTATCCTCCCGCCATTAATCATTTTTTTTATTAATCGGTCGCAGAAACCGACTAACTGCTGAAGAAGACGGAGGAAGATCTCTACCAATATGAGAACCTGGCAGAACAGATTCTGGGGGTGGCCTTCCGATGACGATGAGGAAATCCTTTGTAGACGGGATTTCCCTAATATGTAATCATGAAAATAAAGAAAAATCCTTTGTAGACTGGATTTCCCTCATATGTAATCGTGATTTAAATAAAATAGTCTTCTTCTGTGCATATGATTATCTTGCCATATACTTTGCTGTGAAGTCTGAATATATGTAGCTTCGACACGTCTGGTAACTTTACGCTGACTCTGATAGAAAGAGTAGTAGGTCCCGTCCTGTCTTTTACGCATAACTAAGGATGCACAGAAAGCCGCTTAGCATTTAAGTCGAGTATTCGAACTGTCCTGCTGTTAGGAATAGGGAGCTGTGTAGAATTCTGAACCGTCACTTCTGATAAGAAGAATTTTTGTTTAGATCATCATCTTCAAGAATAATTTCCCGAAAATCCCTTGAAATAGGGCGAGAAACGGCTGTCAAACTGAGTCGCCATCTTGAACTATAGACGAAATATTCAGACTGGATTCTGGATGAACTTCCAATCGACCCAAGGAGAAGAGTAAATTTTTTGTTGTTGTTGTTGATCTCTGTATGCTTTGGGTACTTGGGATATTTTGGGGCCAAGAAGGAGTATCCTCTACGTGAACCCTTGCAATTGACCGCCTTGGATTTATTCATACACATACGCGTACTCCTGCCTGTGTATTTTTCAGATGTACGGGGAGTCATAGATCTGTAAATGTGGATGAGCGTAAGAATCATAAGTTCGTAGCCTCTCGAGCGTAAGAGCTGCCGAGCATAAAAGCATCCGGGCGTAGAAACTGTAGATTTGTAGCCTCTGAAAAGAAAATCTTCCGAGCGTGAAGTTGTGGATCTGTTGCCTCTGAGCGTAAAAGCCATCGAGTGTGAAATCATATATTTGTAGCTTCTGAGCGTGAAGTCGTAGGTTTGTAGCCTCTCGAGCATAAAAGCTACCGAGCATAAAAGCATCCAGGCGTAAAACCATAGACTTATAGCCTCTTAGCGTAAAACCGTAGATTTGTAGCTGTCGAGCGTAGAAAGCTCCTTAGCGTAAAACCACTAATCTGCTTTGCACGAAAACTTTTCGAATTCGCCGACTGTCTGCCTTTCCTGAGTAATAGGCTGACGTAGTCCCCAATCATAACCGAATATTAAATATCGGATTTGGTTCGGGATTCGAGGAGTCCATCCGAACTCTATATATACCCCAAGTTTTTCAGAGAAAAACTTTTTATCTGTCTTTTGCAAAAGAAAGCCTTCGACTCTTCGAGTTCTTCTTCTTCGTTTCCTCTCGAGCATTCAGAGTTTTCAGTAATTGCTCCGAAACCAATCCCCTCCTCTAAGGGAAAGAAGGTTGACTCTTCTTCTCGCTCTTCTGCCCAAGCGAGAGCGACTTTCGTCGGGCAAGGCGAGCTTCATTCTGAACAAAGTGTCCCGCCGACGAGCTGTGCACCCGGAGTTAAAGGTAGAGTTTTTGGGACGAAAAGAACGACGAAAATCCTTCGCACACGTTGCACGTGAACGCGCTAGGTCATCTTCTGTGCTGATAGCCTCTTCGAGGAAGATGATGCATAGAGATGTTTCATCTTTTACGCCCACATTTCTAATGTGTCAGCGTAAAAACTCCATACTTTCGCAGTCGGGCGTAAAAGCTTTGACTGTCAAAACTTGACGTATACTATAAAATTTGAGTTTTACGCTTCTGGATGGAAATTCCGACGTAATAACTCAAACTTTGGCAGTCTGGCGTAAAACACAGACTGTCAGATTTTTTTGTGTATACTGCCAGTCTTGAATTTTACGCCTTGGAATAAGATTCCAGCGTAAAAGTTCAGTTTTTACAGTCTTGGCGTAAAGCACAGACTGTTGACTTTTGGCATATGCTGCAAGATTGTAATGTCTAGTGTAGAAACTGACGTATCTTTCTTGCTCTTTGTAGTTAACCTGCATATGTCTCCATTGGCTGAGGTAATGGGTTCTGCTGCCGGCATGCTGCATTCCAACTACCTGGAGGATTTGTCCCACGTGACATTTCCTATCTCCGGACCCCAGTATCCTGAAGGAAGGGGAATCCTGATATCGGCTCAAGGCGAGCGAACGCTGTTGAACATGATCAACGGAGAGCCCCTGACTTACATAGACGGGGACCAATATATAAAGTCGGCTTTTCTCTTCGGGGACATGATTGACAAGCAGTCCCAAATAAAGCCCAAGAAAGAACTCTGGGTTTTCCCTGCCGGGGGCTTGGTCCTGTATCTGCCCAAGATGCTGAGAGACTATCCCATCTTGGCATTCTTCCATGCTACACATCCCAGGAGGATGTCGTGGACGCTGACTCCCGATCTTCACGGCCGGCCGGGGAAGATATTTTACCAGAAAGGATCTGGCCAAGGGTCATTTGTCAGCTGCCCTTCCGGCTCTGTGATACCGTTCAGGGGATTGTACCCGGGCAGTGTCCCGAGTGAAAACAGTTTACTGCTCCAGCCGGTCCAATTACCGACTTTCTGCAATAATTTCATGGGGCATGGAGGAGTATACCCCAAGGCTAATCCTCGAACAAGTGGGTGGATCACCCCTACAAATCTTCGATGGGCTCGTTTGGCTGACTGGGCCCTGAAACATTTTCAGACCGAGCTGGAGAGCATTGGTCTGTACGCAGCTGTGAGTGCTACCGTGTTGGTTTATATCTCAACCCTAGCCTGTTCCTGGCTCTGATAAAGCGATATATCTCGCTCACTGGGACTTTTGCCACTCCACTGGGGGAGTTGGGATTGGCCCTCCACAAGATGGCAGAGATTTCGAGACTGCCGATGGGGGATACTCCTTATGAAGAGTATGTTCCCACGAACCGGGAGCTGGGGGATTCAGACCCTCGGGTAGTGGCAGTGTACCAGGAGCTGATGTGCCACTACCTTGCTTGCACCGCCTTTTATAATGAGCCGTCAGATTTGGCTCATACCAATAAATGGGCGTCCTACCTCTTCTTTCACCGGGCCAGGGCTGCTAAGCCAGAGAAAGTCTTGGATAACAAGGATCAGCCTCTGAGCTTTCTGAGCGTGCTTAGTGCTCAGGTAGTCGACGATCTTATGGAAGACGCTGGGGCTCCAGACCAGATTCTCGACGAAGGGATAGGGAAATATCCTGCAGGCACTAAGGCCTACAATTATTTGAGGCATTGCCGTAGACCTCTGTCCAAGGAAGCTCAACTGGCTGGCTTCCTCTCTATATGGCTGTGCCGACTAGTGGTACCCGGCATTACATCTGCGGACCGCATTCACCGGTACACGCTATGGCCTGTAGTACATCTGGTGTTCAGGGCAAGACTGGGCTTGCTCCCTGTCATGGTGTGCCGTATCCAAGCTGGCCTGAGGGTCATTACTGATGGGCTGCTTGCCGATGAAACTCGGCGTGATAGCTTTCCCAGGGTAGAATTACTATACCTGTATTTGATGGGATGGTTAATTCTCCATAACCCCAGGGTGATGTCTTCCGGCTCTGGCAGTAGTTCGGGGGGTAATTTCTTGCTGAATTACAAGAATTCCTCCTGGAACGTGACCACAGTTTTAGACTGTCGGCGGGCGCTGAATTTCAGTCACAGCTGGAAGCTCTTCTGCACTGTCCCCTCTGTACATCTCAATCAACAGGGGATCAGACTTCAGGATATAGGCGACGGGAAGACCGTTCTTTCTCCTGAGGCTTTTAATTGGTTGGTCTTCATTAGACCTTCCCATTTACTGTACAGAAGTGAAGACCATTGCTTCTTGGAGCCCTACCTGCCTAGTCGGTTTGCCAGGCAGTTTGGGTATGACCAATTGCATGTGGGCAATGCCGTTACCAGCTTCAGGTCCAGGGGTGGACTCATTGATGGAGCAAGAGGATGGCGATACTTCATCATGGGTTGCACTGAAGCAATTTTTACCGTGCTTGTCATTTCACTCTCCACGGAGCTGCACATCCTCTACTCGTATGCCTAGTTCTATGTGGCAACCAACACCTTCCATCGCAATTTTGATATGCATAGAAGTTTTAGGATGCCCTCCTCCAAGTCTGCAGGAAGAGACGAAGTCCCCTCGATCTCTTCTAACGAGGGTGAAGATTCCATCAATCCAGATGAGCCTCTGTTGGCGGTACCGAGGGGTGAAATACCTCCGCCTGCAGGGGCTTTGGTCATCTTCGGTAAGCGAAGGGCTCCTGTTCCGAAGGAGACTTCCCCTCGTAAGAGGAAGAAGAAGACGGTTACTCGTCCTCTCAGGATTCTCGGCCATGAGGCTCCTAGAAGTGAACCTGCTGCTTCCCCTGTCGGGGCTGATTCTTCGATTAGAGGTTCCTCGCCTTTTAGAGAGGGAACCTCCACAGTTCCGGCTGGCGGTGACGGAGAATTCCTACTTGAGGCTGCTGTCGCTGCTACCGCTTCAGGTAGTGGTACGAGATCGCCTTCGGGGCCGAGCCGAATGAGGATATCTTTATCCAGATCAGCATCGAGAGAAACCCCTACCGTGTCTGTAGGCGCACCCATCGAGATTCCAGCTGACAAACCTCGATTGGATTTGGGTGAGGATTCGGAAGAATACATGCCGATGTCAGTTAGCACACCCCCTTCTCCAGGTATGACAGCTTGCCTAGCATCATTAAGACATGATTTAGCTGTACTGGCCGCAGATGCGACATATATACCATCGGCCATGGGTAAATGTCATCCTTACGCCTCTTTTTAGAAAAATTAACATCATTTTGATATTAACTTTCTTTTGTCTTCTTTTCAGGGGAAGACATCTTCGGGGAGGGCAGTGTTGACGCGCCTTTTGGCTCTGTGTCAGCTCCTGGCGATGACATGGAGGTGCCCGACTTCGAAGAGGAAACATTTTCGGGTGCCGGCTCGTCCGAAGTGGTTCCGATATCTCAAGAGGAGGAGGAGCATGTCATTGCGACATTGCCTCCTTTGAGTACGCCGGTCACTTCGTCTGTTGTTGGCGTATCTTCTTTTGTCGTACCATCTGTTGAGGCGATGGCTGTGGCAACTTCGTCTGTGGTCGTTCCTGGAGAGAGGTTTGCCAATATTGTAGCCACTCCCAGCGTTCATTCGGATCTAGCTATGCTGACTGAGCAGTATACCGGTATCTTCTACACCACTATAAAAACATTGATATCAATGGTGTTGGAGAAGAATCTAGGCTTCGAGGCGCTGAGGAGGTCCTCTCAGTTTGCGATAGTGCCGATCAGAGAATTCAACGACACTGGGATAGCTGACACACTAGAGGAGATAGTTAATGGTTTGGAGCAACCCATTAACGAATATCTACGGCTATCTCGAGGCAGCATTGAAGACCTGGTCCAGGCTGAATATGACTCCTTGACTGCGCAGCTTGCTGAACAGATGGAAGGCCTAAATAAATCCATCCAGACACATCATCAGAAGATGGATGAAGAAAAAGCAAGCTTGGAGGAGGTCATTCCTCTTCAAACGAAGTGCCAGGCCGAGCATGAAGGGAATGTAGCGAGGGTCCGCAAATTGGAAGCAAAACTCGCTCAGGCCAAGGAGTGGGCCTCTCAGTCGTCGGAAGCTCTAGATGTAGTGAATGGTCGACTGGGCATAGCTCAACAGAACTTGGCGCGTGTAGGAGTCGCATGTGCTGGTTTTGTTTGGGCTAGATCCGAACTGTCCCTCCTGAGCAATGACGAGGCACGGCTGGAGCGGGCCCGCGCTATTGTTTTAAGCTTCTTGACTGAAAAGATGGCCGCACTGGCGCAGCAGATTCGCGACCTGACCATTTCCCCCAAATGATGTACTTTTTCGCTTTTCAATATAATTTTTGCTCTTTCTGGGAATAGTAAAGAGATTTCTTATCTGACTTTGTGGACCCATAATTTTGGAATATAAAAGACAGGTTTGGGTGAAAGTGATATCAGAGGTAATATATACGTGATATACTCTCGGTAAGCTTCAGCAGGACATATCTATTCAGAGGTTATATGGACGTGATAGAATATGCTCCGACTAAAATTTGTACACAAAACACTATCAGAGGTAATATGGACGTGATAGGTCTTGAAGTTCCAAATTAGTTAAACATATCTATTCAGAGGTTATATAGACATGATAGAATACGATCCAACTAGTTTCGTTTTGGAAGTAGTATTGTCAGAATGAGATCTTCACTATACTCCGTTCTAGCAAAGGAGGTTAAGCGTAGTACCTTTTCAGGAATTTGCCATTGATAGGAGCCATCAACAAGTCTCCATTAGGCTTGGCTAACCTGTAAGCGCCGTTTGAGAACGTCGTCTCGATCACATAAGGGCCTTCCCATTTGGGTTGGAATTTACACTTACACCTGTGAGTAATAATCATTGGCCTTCTCACAGCTAAAACTAGCTTGCCAACTTTGAACACTCTTTTCTTTACTTTTTGATTAAAAGATCTGGAAATGCGTGCCTGATAGAACGCGATGCGCTGTTGAGCCTGAAGGCGTTTCTTGTCTAATCCTTCTAGCTCTTGAAGCCTTAACAGGTCATTCTTTTCTTGGGTCAACTCATTAGCCACTACTATCCTGAGTGACAAAATCTGGATTTCGATGGGGAGAACTACTTCGCTCCCGTAAACCAATGAGAATGGGGTGCAACCTGTCGGTGCTCATACCATTGTACGGTATGCCCAGAGATATTCTTCCAACTTCTCATTCCAATCCCTTTTGTTCGAAGAGACAAACTTTTTCAAGAGTTTGATAATGCTTTTGTTGAAAGCTTCTGCCAAACCATTAGCAGCAGGATTATATGCCGTAGAGGCCATATTTTGTATCCGATTTTTGTCGCAAAATCGATGAAACGCTTGGCTGATGAATTGAGTCCCATTGTCGTGAATTATCCTCCGGGGTATCCCAAAGCGATAAACGACATGATACTTGATGAAGCTGATCACATTGGATGCCTTCACCTCAGCAAGAGGGATCGCCTCTGCCCATTTGGAGAAATAATCCATGATGGCCAGTATGAACCGGTGACCTCTAGAAGAAGACGGGTGAATAGGACCAATGATATCCATACCCCATGCTTCGAAAGGCCAGGATGCAACTGTAGGATGTAGATGTTCAGAAGGTTGATGTATAAAGTCTGCATGAACCTGACAGGCTTTGCATTATTTTGCATACCTTATTGCATCTGTGATCATAGTAGGCCAGTAGTAGCCCATTTTCCTGATACGATCCTATAGCTTAGGACCAGGTTGATGCGCTCCACATATGCCGCCGTGAGCTTCACGAATAACCCGCTGTGCCTCGTCATCGGAGAGACATCTCAATAGCAGTCCATCGTAGGTCCGGCGATATAGACACTGTGAAGACGTATCAAAATAGAAGCGTAATGATCGTCTTTTGACGGATACTGCTTCTTTAGGGTCCTCCGGCAAGATTCCGTATGCCACGAAATCTATAAAGGGACTTCTCCAGTCTCTCTTGGGAGGATCGGTATTCACAGCGTAGCTGCATTCTATGTGAAAGTTATTTTTCACACAGAATAAATCTCTGTTAAGAAGGATCACCGAATTCTGCCTTCTTATAGGAGTAGCTAAATCTGCAGCTAGACTGGCTAGGGCATCAGCTTCCAGATTCTGAGACCGAGGCACATGTTCTAGGAAGAACCCTTTGAAGGTCATGGCTATCTCGACAGTTGCTCGTTGATAGGGGATGAGGTCTGGATTCCGGACTTCATATATTCCTCTGACTTGATTGACGATCAGCAGAGAATCACCGAAAGCTTCCAGAGATTCGACGCCCAATTCTTTAGCAACTTGAAGCCCGATTAGTAGAGCGTTATACTCTGCCACATTATTGGAACAGGGATCGCTAAGAGAATATTCTCGATAGATGACGAGCTTATCAGGAGTAACCAGGACAATTCCTACTCCTGAAACCACGTTTCCCCTGGGACCAGTCCTGGAGGCACCATCGAAGAATAGTTGCCATGTATCACTTTCCATTGCGGAATTACACTCTACAACTTCGTCGGGAATGTCCTCATATAGTTTGGAGGCCTCCGGGATCGGATGAGCAGCTAGGAAATCAGCCAATACTAGGCCTTTGATGGACTTCTGAGGGACGTACACCATGTCATACGGTGTTAATAACATCGCCCGAGTCGCGAGTCAGGAATTAAGAACACTTGGCTTGTTCATCAGTACCCGAAGAGGATTGATCCAGGAGATGATATGAATAGTCTGGCCCGTGACATAGTGTCACATTTTCTGAATAGCGAACATCAGAGCCAAGCACTCTTTTTCCACTGGACTGTACCGGTGTTCAGCTCCGATTATCATCCTGCTTAGATAGTGATAGCCTGTTCATGACCTAAATCGTTCTTCTGTACGAGAAGAGCTCCCAGAGAATGATCCATCGCTCGAACGTACAACAAGAATGGTCTTCCTATGACGGGAAGCACCAGAACTGGCGGATTAGTGAGGTAGCGTTTGATATCATTAAACGCTTGCTGACAGGCTTTGTCCCATACAAAAGATACACCTTTCTTCATGAGACGAGAAAAAGGCTGACATCTCCCAGAAAGGTTGGATATGAATCTCCGGATATAAGCCAGACGACCTTGAAATCTCCTGAGTTCTCTCAGATTATGGGGCGATCGCATTTCTAAGATGGCCTTGACTTTATTAGGGTCCACTTGAATGCCTTTAGCAGTAATGACAAATCCCAGAAATTTGCCACTAGATACCCCCAGAAAGGACTTTGTAGGATTCATTTTGAGTTAATGTTGGCGCATCAACTCAAATACTGTCTTCAAGTCTTGGATGTGATTATCCTTGAGGCGGCTTTTGATAGCTACATCGTCCACGTAACATTCTACTGTTTTGCATAAATGCTCGCGGAATATGTTACTCATAGCCCGTTGGTACGTAGTCCCGGCATTCTTCAATCCGAAGGACATAACCGTATAGCAATATACCCCCAATGGTGTCCGGAAGGCAGTATGCTTCTCGTCTTCAGGATGCATCTTGATTTGATTGTATCCTGAAAATCCGTCCATGAAAGACATACGTTCAAAACCGCATGTATTGTCAATCATGACGTTTGTAATGGGAAGAGGAAACTCATCCTTGGGACATGCTGCATTCAGATCTCGGTAATCGATGCAGACACGTACTTTCCTATTTTTCTTTATGACTGGGACAATATTAGCGACCCAGTTGGGATATTGTTCTTCCCGGATGAAACCGCAGGCTATCAACTTCTTGATTTCAGCTTCAATGGCGTCCATCATATCCGGGCAAAACCGGCGTTAGTGCTGCTTCACAGGCTTCGAATCGGGCAATATATTGAGTTTATGAGTAGCCACCTTTGGATCAAGACCTGGCATGTCCTCATAATTCCACGCAAAGACGTCGATATATTCTTTTATCAGCTGGATAACTTCTTCCCTTTCTTCTTCGGAAAGATTGTTACTGATAAATATCGGCTTTGGCGAAAGTTCATCCCCAACGTCAATCTGGATAACTTTATCTTCAGTGGGAGGTTCTCTCTGCTCGAAGCAAAATTCCCATTGTGTATCTATTTGTAGAGTCCAAGCGTCATTCTCAAACAGTTCAGATTCTTGTTTGTCTGCTTCGAAGGAATCCGTCACTACCATATTTACTGATAATGTTCGTTCGAGAGCATGAGATGAGTCGAAGGGTGCTGAGCCATTTTGAGAAGAGGAAAGGATATCCTCGTTTGACTCAAGAGTTGCAAGGGAGGTGGTATAACCTAACCCAAAATGAGTTCATTGACAGTAGGGATCGCCGTGCAGCGGCATTCGTCTGTATTTCCCGTAGTTGAGACCCGGTTCCAGCTTCAAGTCATAACCCATACTTTGCATGATCTTCAAAGCTTGTGGGCTGTATCTGTGAACCTGCATTTTACCAGCATCATCATCGAAAGAATCTTCTTTTACAGTCGGTTCATTGTGCATGCGGCCGAAGACTATTGAACGCTGACTGCTGCAGGCAGGCGGGACAATGAAGATAGAATCCTCATGTGGTCCATATGTCGTGATGATATTGGATGATGACACTACTTCCCACACATACAGATGATAGGAATCTATAGCTTCCAAGAATTTTTGTGCTATAGGTTCTATATCGTCATGGGGAGAGGATTCCTGATTCGAAATTTGAGCGTCAATATAATAGAAAAGAGGATCTTTATTATCATCTGAAACCGCATTCTTGGTTGCATTTACATCAATCGGCTGCCTGTTGCGCCGAAGGTTGATGACCAAGGGTGGAGGCTTCTGGTTCAAAGTGATCACTAGAGGATCACCCCCTTTTCCTAACCTGGTTTTGTTCAGGTGGATAGCCATAGGCTCTATGGCTTTTGGACGAGTAGTTCGCCCTTTCACCTTGATTGACAGAGGTTGCTCGGCAGAGGGTTCTTCTGGCTCCCAGTGGGATTCCTTCTCTGCTTTGCCTGACACCTCTTCCATGTAGTCTTGAGAGTACAACATGGCATCAGAGTAGTAGGATTCTACTCCTTTAAACGGGTTCAGGTCAGCAAACTCGGTTTGTACTGTTCCTTGGGTATCTATATATTTAAAGCATTGATGTAGAGTCGAAGGAACAATATTGTGGTCGTGGATCCAAGGTCTACCCAGCAGAATATTGTAGGATACCTCTGAATCAATGATGTAACATGTAGCCACTGATCTGAGGTCGCCAATCTGGATACTCAGGCGAATTTTCCCCAATGGCTTACTTTTTCTGGCGTTGAAACCCACGATTGTAGTGGTGGTGTAAGCCAATTCGCTGGTAGGAATCCTCAGCGGTCTGAGCAGACTATGAGGGATGATGCTGATTGATGATCCCAGATCTATGTGAATCCGGTCGACCTCCATGGAACCGACGTACCCGGTGTAATAGAGGGGTCTGTCATGCCTGTTATGCTTTAACAGCATGTCATCTTGAGTGAAAGTGATATTCGGGACCACCTCCATCACACTGTGGCATTGAGGACATTCCACGGGTTCTTCGTCAGGGGACTTGAGCTGGGTCAAGTATGCATCCGCCTGTATTAATGCTTCACTCAGGGCTTGACGAGTGTCTTGAGAGAGCCTGAGTAGTTCGAAGATGGACAACCTGGCTGGTGTATTAGCCAATTAGGCCAGGATGTCGAAGTTGTATGGCTTCTCTAAACCTTTGTTTTGAATGTTTTTCAAAGGTTTATCGAAGCGCACTTCTTTTTGCTTCCCTTTGTCCGCCGAAGCTGGTCTCGAAGGACCGACCTCTGGTATGGCGGGTTCTGGTTCTGAAGGCTTGGTAGCTGAAGCGTCTGCCGGTGCATCTTCTTGACTTGCTCCATAGTCCTTGAGGTAAGCTTTCCCTGAACGGGTTCCAGTAGCCAAGACCTCGTCTTCTGATGCCGAGTGTACCGTAACCGTGTAACATGGTTTATGCTTCGAGTTCTTCTTAGGCTTAGCCTTAGCAGCTTGAGTCCCTTTCTCGATCTCTGACACAAGATCTGGATGAACCCATATGATCTCGCCCCGCTGGGTAGTTAGGGGTAGCAGGTCATGATTTTGACCCCTAGTTGGAGGAAGATTAACGATGTTCATCGTTGTCCGGGAAATAGGTGTAACACCGTCCGGGACTTCTTGGGGAGGCAAATTGCCAAATTGCAGAGAGATCATGTTGGCTGTGACCGTCTTCTCGCTGTTGCGCAGAGTGATGGCCTTAGCATCGATCAGCTCCTGGATCTTCCTCTTCAGTACATAACACGCCTTTGTAGGGTAGTGTATGTATCTATGGAAGATGTAGTACTTGGGATTATTAGTACTGCCGACTTCATTAGGCCGCTTCTCCTCAGGAAGGGTAATCTTGCCGCTTTTGACGAGACACTCGAATATGCTCGGAATATCGTCGTCATCGAAAGAGTATACTTTAATGGGCCTAGAAGTCCCAGGTTTCGTCTGTGTGGTTACCGCAGTCTTTTGCCTGGAGGTATTGATTGCCAGAGCTTTTTTTCCTTTGGAACCACGAGGATGGTCGTTGTTGGGGGATGACCTCTTGCCTCTATCGGAGGCAGAGATCATGATGCCATATCACGCGCCTTCCAACTGTTGTCCTCGGTGGCTACCGCTGAGATGATGAACGAGGGCCAATCATGGAACTGATATGGTCCAGTGAACACCAAGATTATGGGAAGAAGGTTCTTCTTGCAAATGTCGACCAATGCCGAGTCTGGAACTCCGGGAGGCATTTGCAAAGTGGCTTGACGGAAACGTTCGATGAAGGTGCGAACGTCCTCTTTTTCCTTCTGCTTTACTTCGATGAGAGAGGACATAAACGTGTCCATCCCTCCCTCGTAGAATCTTGCGAAGAATAAGGCTTTGAAGTCTTCGAAGGAAGTAATGCAGTTGTCCGCCAGGCTGCGGTACCACTGATAAGCCACTCCCGAGAGACAGCCTTTGAACACCCGAGTGAGGAGGGCGTCATTCCCTTGTAATAACACCGTCATCATACTGAAGTAGTTCATGTACTGACTCGGTGATATTTTTCCCTCGAACAAAGCCATAGTCTGCGGTTTGTATTTAGGAGGGAAAGGGGCCTCTTCCCAGATAGCTGGGTAAGGTTGGTTGATTCCCAATTTCTTGAGCTGATCTTTGTGCTTCAAGGCATCAAACTGGGCTTTCAACTCCCGTACCGCCTGTATCAGATTTTCAGTCAGTAGCGGGACCACGGAGTGGTGAGGAATCGGTTGCATCGTGACTCCAACGGGAGGTAATACATTCTTTGAGTGAGGAAATGGAGGAACTGCTGACTCCTGATCTAGAGCAGGCTCTTGGATCGCGTTGGATGGTGGTAAGTCCACCCCCACACGTATCTGAGTTGGAGGGACCGATGCTTGAGCCATAGCAGCTGTGTGTTGAGTCAGCATCATCTGGTGCATGTTCTCCATCATGGATTGCATCTCTTTCAAAGATGTCTCCAGTATAGTGATGCGTTGCTCAGCGCTCCCCGACGGGGAAGCTTTCTCACGTTCATCTTCAATGGCATAAACTCCCATCTCCCTGGGTGTCATTGAAGGATTAGTATAGGTCTCTGTAGAAGTTGACTCAATACTTTCAGCATTTGATTCGAGAGACTGGCGACCCCCAGCATCGGAATCAGAAGAGTACGAAGTCAATTATCGTGACCTCGAACATGGCTTCAGTGTTCCTAAGGAGCTTGTTGAATCTCCTTCGGCTCAGAGTTCTAGAGGGATGACGTCTTGAGCTCGATCTTCCTCTAGGTATGTGTGAAGCCATGTTCACTGATGCATGTGTGGGATCTTCTTCCTGGAAAGACGAAGAGTAGCTCAACCAGTCGAAAACCGACCGTTTTGCTTCAGAACAGCAATAATTAACTACGATCCTATGACTATTACAACAGTGCTCGCTAGGAGGCGTAATAGACATGCTGGAAGATCCCCTATCCTTGCATTTCTGGATCAGATACTCATGCAGGTCAGGAGGATTTACAGAAGAAGAAGATGGCTTGTTCCTTCTGTTCACCTCAGTGGACATGCGGATGTTGGGAACCATAGTTTTCCCTGTGCCACCCATATACAACAGGTTGGCCATCTGAGTAGCGGATAATCCCCGAGGAGTTTGTCTTTCCGCAAACTGAGCCCTCTTTACGCTGTGGGGCTTCGCCTGGCATAATTTGGAGCTCTGCTCAGGTTGGCGTAAAGCTGAGAAGGTCCTCAGTCGGCCATCAGTTCCTCGCGTAATTCGGAGGGCGGGCAGATTCTTTTCTTGCTGGCGAAAAGGCCGAAAAGTTGAGAAGTCCGTTGTAGAAGCATAAAAAATACGCTGGGAAAAGCTACGCGGCGTATTGATACAGAGCAGCGCAAGCAAAGGCCTTCAGTGCCATCAGGCGTAAGAGCTCAAGGGTGCAGCACGTCCAAAACCGCTTTGGCGTAGACGGGACCCCCCCATCGCCTCCAGGGCGTAAAAACTCAGCCGCTCTCAAAGCAGCGTTAAAATAGCGTACGAGGAACGCTTCGTCTTCCCCGAAATGAACCTATCAAGTCACGCAGTGAACCTGGCCTCTGACTCCTGACAAAAAGTGCTGCACGGCGACCCAGACGACGGCTGGAAACAGGCACAGACCCCTCAGGACGCACACCACAGTATGATGGCGGATCCCTGCATTTAATGCAGAGGATTGGGTTAAGATACCACCGAACCGTCGTTTACTAACGTCCCCTCAGCATAAACCGCTCTTTTGCGCACAGAGGGATACGCTGTATTGTTTTACACAGGCAGGCATAAGCCGGTTTACGCTCCGCAGTAGACAAACCGCCTGCCACATCAAAAGCTGCACATCGTACGGGGCTCGAGGCACGTCTCTACGTCTAATTGCACGGAGCGGTGACAGGTTCAGTCAAGGCACGTCTCTGCAAACGGATGCACAGAAGGGCTGCAGACCTTCGAAACACGTCTTCGCATTTAATGCACAGGATGATGGCAAATCTCTGTAGAAGATTTGATTACATCTTCGAAAGCCGTGATTCCGGCTAAGACGTCCACGTCAGCACTCGAGCACGATACGCAGCGGCTTCTATGCCCATTCAAGACCTGCGCCCCTTTGGCTCTCAACGCCTCTTCGGCTCTCAAACGCCTCTCCGGCTTCAGCGCCTCTTCGGCTCTCAAACGCCTCTTCGGCTCTCAACGCCTCTTCGGCTCTCAAACGCCTCTCCGGCTTCAACGCCTCTCCGGTTTCAACGCCTATCCGGCTTTTAACGCCTCTCCGGCTTCAATGCCTTTCCGGCTTCTACGCCTATCCGGCTTCTACGCCTATCCGGCTTCTACGCCTATTCGGCTTCTATGCCTATCTGGCCTCTGTGCCAGGGTGACAGTCATTTGGCTTCTACGCCAACCGTTTCTACACACGGGATACCTACCTGCGTGGCTCTTACGCCGTAATCTTCGTAGCAATAGTACGCGTTGTGTTTCCTTAGTTGGACCCGCGTCATACGCTCATTCAAAAGATCATCCATACGCAGGCATTGGTTACTTTAACCGTTGTGTAAAAGGGTGTTGTACTTCCCACTCCTCGGTTTTTACACCGACGGAGTGGTCACTGTCACCAAAACTCTATAAATAGAGACCCCTATCAATGGGGAAAAAGAGCAAAAAAAAGAATTATCATCCAGGAGAAAGAATTATCATCCAGGAGAGAATTATCGTCCAAGGAGAGAGAGAGAGAGAAAGAGAGAGGGGGAGAGAGAGAGAGAGAGAGCCCGGAGAGCAGGGATCGACGACCTTGGCCTCGTGCGTCCAACCTCTTCTGCAACCTTCGAAGCTGCTACCTGTCTTCCACGGCACTTCTTCGTTGTACTCCCACATCCTCGTATAGGTGATCGACCGCAGATCAGACATCTATAGCAATTTATACCCAGATTAAATAAATTGTACTCCCACATCCTCGTATAGGATTACATTGTACAAGTTTGTTTGTAAACAGAAGGGCGCAGGTTTCGCATAAACCCCGTCATTGAAATACAATTTCATTCCTTTCGTTTAATACCACAAACAAGATGGCGACTCTGCTGGGGACATCTTTCTCTTCTGACGAGGAAGTAATTGCTCAACACGATACGGTATCCGTGGGAACCGTGAAGAAGACGCTGGTCGTTCATTTCGACCAGTCAGCCTACGAAGGCATGCTTCGAGCCGGGGGTAGCTCTCGCCCTCTCTCCGTCCAGGACAACAGGAAGCTGTGCAATGTGTGGATGCCCAAGACATCCTCTACTATTCCTGTGGACTCTCCGATCTCTCCGGACTCTCCGATCTCTCCGATCTCTACGGACTCTCCGATCTCTCCGATCTCTCCGATCTCTTCGGCCAACGAGGTTGTTGCGACGCTCCCTCCGTGCCCCGCACGTAAAATTCAGTCTCCCGCTACGCGCGGTACAGACAAAACTTCGGGCGAAGCCTTAGCTCTAACCCCGAAGAATCTACTGCGCTTTACGCGTAGAAAACAGTCTCCCGCTACGCGCGGTAAAGACAAAACTTCGGGCGAAGCCTCAGCGCTAACCCAGAAGCCTTCACTGCGCTTTACGCGTAGAAATCTGTCTCCCGCTCCGCGCGGTACAGACAGAACTTCCGATGGTGCCTCGGCGCCAAGACGAAAGAACAGATCTCGCTCCATGCGCAAGACATCATCTGACCTCTACGGTAAACCAGATGAGCGCTGTGATCTCCGCGAAGGAAAGCAAGCGGCAGGCTACTTAACCTCTCGGCCTCCACGCCAGCGAAGGAACAGAATGCCTACCCTCCGGATCATGCGAGAAACCAATGGCCGACTAAGGGGCTCTCCGGCAACTCCTCCTGACCTACGCAAGTATCTAGTCCAGAAGCGTAAAGAGAGGGGACCTTCTAACATGTCTATTACGCCTCCTAGCGAGCATCATTGTAATAGCCACAAGGTTGTGATTAATTGCTGCTGTCCCAAAACAAAATGATCGGTCTTCGACCGATTGGGCTACTCTCTGTCTTTCCAGGGAGGGGAACCCGCGCATGCGCTTGTAAACATGGCCTCACACCTGCGTAGAGGAGGGTCGAGTTCAAGACAACATCCCTCCAAGCCCCCGAGCCGAAGGAGGTTCAGTGACACTGAAGCCGGAGTATTCCAGAACACTCGCGCAAAGTCACGACAGCCAGCTCCATCCTCTTCCGATTCCGACGCTGGGGGTCGCCAAGAATCAGAAGCAGAAAGTGTAGAGTCAACTTCTACAGCGACCTATAATAATCCTTCAATGACGCCCAGGGAGATGGGAGCCTACGCCGTTGAAGATGAACGCGAGGAAGCTTCACCGTCAGGAGACGCAGAACAACGCCTCACCACGCTGGAAACATCTCTGCAACAAATGCAATCCATGATGGAAAACATGCACCAGATGATGCTAACTCAGCACGCAGCTACCATGGCTCAAGCATCGGTCCCGCCGACTCAGATACGTGTGGGGGTGGACTTACCACCATCCCACCCGAGCCAAGAGCCCGCGCTGGATCAAGAGTCAGAAGTTCCTCCGCTTCCTCACTCAGAGAATGCCTTACCTCCCACTGGGGTTACGATACAACCAACTCCGCACCACTCCGTGGCCCCGCTTCTGACTGAAAATCCGATGCAGGCAGTCCAGGAGTTGAAGGCCCAGTTTGACGCCTTGAAACACAAGGATCAGCTCAAGAAACTGGGAATCAACCAGCCCTACCCAGCTATCTGGGAGGAAGTCCCTTTCCCGCCAAGGTACAAACCTCAGACCATGGCCCTGTTCGAGGGAAAAACATCGCCGAGCCAATACATGAATTATTTCAGCATGATGACGGTGTTGCTACAAGGGAACGACGCCCTCCTTACTCGGGTGTTCAAAGGTTGCCTCTCAGAAGTAGCCTATCAGTGGTACTGCAGCTTGGAGGATAACTGCATCACTTCCTTCGAAGACTTCAGAACGTTATTCTTCACACGGTTCTACGAGGGAGGAATGGACATGTCTATGTCCTCTCTCATCGAAGTTAAGCAAAAGGAAAAGGAAGACGTTCGCATCTTCATCGAACGTTTTCGTTAGGCCACCTTACAAATGCCTCCAGGAGTTCCCGACTCTGCATTGGTGGACATTTGCAGGAAGAACCTCTTTCCCGTGGTCTCAGTGTTCACAGGACCATATCAGTTCCGTGATTGGCCCTCGTTCATCATCTCGGCGGTAGCAGCCGAAGACAATAGTCGCAAGGCGCGCGACAATGGCATCATGATCTCTGCCTCCGACAGAGGCAAGAGGCCATCTCCTAGCAGCGACCACCCTCGTGGTCCCAAAGGGAAAGAAGCCCTGGCAATCAATATGGCCAGACCAAAGATTGCGGCAACCGCGCAAGCAAAACCCGGGACTTCCAGACCCGTTGAAGTCTACTCCTTCGACGACGACGACATCCCGAGCATATTCGAGTGTCTCGTCAAGAGTGGCAAGATCACCCTTCCAGAGCTGAGGCGGCCCCAGGAAGTTGGCAATACTATTGACCCAAAATACTGTGTCTTCCACCGATACGTACACCACCCAACAAAGACGTGTTACGTACTGAAAAGGAAGATCCAGGGGTTAATCGATGCTAAGGCGATCACCCTGCACAACACCGAGAAGACGGTCACGGCCAACATGATCTCTCTCCAGTTTGGCAGTCTGCCTCCCCGAACGATCCTGGATGGTGTCACGCCTATTTTCCGAGCAACGATGAACATCATCAATCTCCCTCCAGCTCGGGATCAAAATCGCAACCTGGTACCCCTAACTACCCGGCAATGCGAGATTATGTGGGTTCATCCCGACCTGGTGTCAGAAATCGGGAAAGAGACCGATGCTATCAGAGCTAAGTCTAGAAAGAACTCCAAATGCAAACCATGCCATATGGTTGCAACTCCAGAAGAAGACGAGGTGTTGGCTACAGCAACCCGATCAGGGAAAGCCTACCTCAAGGACTACGGCACGAGCCCGGAAGACGCCCCAGCCACCAAGCCTTCGGGACCCGAGCCCGCCACGCCAGAGACCGGTCCTTCAAGACCAACTTCAGCGGACAAGGGAAAACAAAAGAAAGTACGCTTCGATGTACCTGTGAAGAACATTCCAAACAAAGGTTTAGAGAAACCGTACAACTTCGACATCCTGGCCCAACTGGCCAATACGCCAGCCAGGTTGTCCATCTTCGAGCTACTCAGGCTCTCCCAAGACACTCGTCTAGCCCTGAGCGAAGCGTTGATGCAAGCGGATGTGTGCTTAACCCAGCTCAAGTCCCCCAACGAGGAACCCATGGCGTGCCCTCAATGCCACAGTGTGATGGAGGTGGTACCAAATATCACTTTCACCCAAGACGACATGCTGCTGAAACACAACAGGCATGACAGGCCTCTCTATCACACCGGATACATCGGTTCCATGGAGGTCGACCGGATTCACATAGATCCGGGATCGTCAATCAGCATCATTCCTCACAGTCTGCTCAGACCGTTGAGGATCCCCACCAGCGAACTGGCCTATACCACTACTACAATTGTGGGTTTCAACGCTGGAAAGAGTAAACCATTGGGGAAGATTCGCTTGAGAATCCAGATTGGCAACCTTAGATCAGTGGCTACATGCTACGTCATTGATTCAGAGGTGTCCTACAGCATCCTGCTGGGAAGACCGTGGATCCACGACCACAACATTGTTCCTTCAACTCTACATCAATGCTTCAAATATGTAGATGCCAAAGGAGCGGTGCAAACCGAGTTTGCAGACTTAAACCCGTTCAGAGGGGTGGAATCCTACTACTCCGACGCCGTGTTATACTCTCAGAGCTACACGGAAGAGGTAACGGCCCAGACAGAGAAGGAATCCCGTCGGGAGCCAGAAGAACCCTCTGTCAAACAACCTCTGTCGATCAAGGTGAAAGGACGGACTGCTCGTCCAAAGGCCACAGAGCCTATGACCGCCCACCTGAACGATGCTAGGTCAGGAAAGGGGGGTGATCCTTTGGCAATTACCTTAAACAAAAAGCCTCCACCCTTGGTCATCAACCTTCGATGCGACAAAAAACCAAGGGATGTAAAAACTACTAACGCGGTTGCTAATGACAATAAAAGTCCCCTTTTCCCGTACATTGACAAGATAGAACCAATAGCACAAAAGTTCTTGGGAGCTATAAAGGCCTATCATCCATATGTATGGGAAGTAGCATCGTCATCCAACGTCGTCGCAACGTATGGGCCCCATGAGGATTCTATCTTCATCGTCCCACCTACCTACAGCACTCAGCGTCCGATATTCTTCGGCCGTATGCGCAATCAACCAGCTATCCAAGAAGATGCTTTCGACGATGATACTGGGGAAATACAGGTTCGCCGATACAGCCCACAAGCGCTTAAGATCATGCAGAATATGGGCTACAATCTGAAGCGGAACCAAGGTCTCAACAATGGGAGGGGCAGGCGTACGTCGCTGCTCGGCAACTCTTGCTACCAACAAACCCGCTTCGGGTTAGGATATCCGACCTCCCTTGCGGCTTCTGAAGACGCCATTGCCTCTCCTCAAGGCGGCTCAACGTCCTCCGACTCATCCAACGATCTCGGACAAACATTCTCGGTGAATATGGCGTCGACAGATCCCTTAGAGGCAAGCGAACAAGAATCTGAGTTGTTCGAAAACGACGCTTGGGCTCAACACATGGATACGCAGTGGAAATTTTGCTTCGAGCAAAGGGAACCTCCCACTAAAGACGAAGTTGTCCAAATCGACGTTGGGGGTGAACTCTCACCAAAGCCAATATTTATCAGTAACTATCTTTCCCCAGCTGAAAGGGAAGAAATCATCCAACTGATAAAAGAATACGTCGACGTCTTCGCGTGGAATTATGAGGATATGCCAGGCCTCGATCCGAAGGTGGCTACTCACAAGCTCAACATTTTGACTGACTCAAGGCCTGTCAAACAGCACCAACGCCGGTTCCGCCCGAATATGATGGACGCCATTGAAGCTGAAGTCAAGAAGTTGATAGCCTGCGGCTTCATCCGTGAAGAGCAACATCCCGACTGGGTCGCCAATGTTGTCCCAGTCATGAAAAAGAATGGGATGGTGCGTATCTGCATCGATTACCGGGATCTAAATGCGGCCTGTCCCAAAGATGAATTCTCTCTTCCTATCACCGACATCATGATCGACAACACCTGCGGTTTCGAACGCATGTCTTTCATGGACGGGTTCTCGGGATACAATCAGATCAAGATGCATCCTGAAGACGAGAAGCACACTGCTTTCCGGACACCACTGGGGGTATATACGGTCATGCCCTTCGGATTGAAGAATGCCGGGGCTACATACCAACGGGCCATGAGTAACATATTCCATGAGCATTTACGCAAAACAGTGGAATGTTACGTAGACGACATAGCCGTCAAGAGCCGCCTCAAAGGTGATCACCTCCAAGACTTGAGGACGGTGTTCGAGCTAATGCGTCGCCATCAACTCAAGATGAACCCTACGAAATCATTTCTGGGTGTATCTAGTGGCAAGTTCCTGGGATTTGTCATCACCACCAAAGGCATCCAGGTGGACCCTGACAAAGTCCAGGCAATCGTAGAAATGCGACCACCCCGTAATCTGAGGGAACTCCGGGGATTTCAAGGCCGTCTGGCCTATATCCGGCGATTCATATCCAACCTCTCAGGGAGATGTCAGCCTTTTTCTCACCTCATGAAGAAAGGTGTATCTTTCATGTGGGACAAAACCTGTCAGCAGGCGTTCGGAGATATCAAACGCTACCTCACCAGTCCGCCAGTTCTGGCACCTCCCGTCATGGGAAAACCATTCTTGCTGTACGTTCGAGCAATGGATCATTCACTAGGAGCTCTTCTTTCACAGAAGAACGACATGGGGCATGAACAAGCTATCTACTACCTCAGCAGGATGATGGTCGGGGCCGAGCACCGGTACAACCCAGTGGAGAAGGAATGCTTGGCTCTGATGTTCGCCATCCAGAAGACACGACACTATGTCACCGGACAGACCATTCATGTCATCTCCAGGATCAACCCTCTGCGGGTACTAATAAGCAAACCGAGTGTTCTTAACTCCCGACTCGCGACTTGGGCGATGCTATTAACACCATATGACATGGTATACGTACCGCAGAAGTCCATTAAAGGCCAAGCACTGGCTGACTTCCTAGCTGCCCATCCGATCCCGGAGTCCTCCAAGTTACACGAGGATATTCCCGACAAAGTTGCAGAATGTAACTCCGCAATGGAGACCGACGCATGGCAACTCTTCTTCGATGGGGCCTCCAGAACCGGTCCCAAGGGAAACATCGTCTCAGGAGTAGGAGTCGTCCTGGTCACTCCTGATCAGCTCGTCATCTACCGAGCATATTCTCTTAGCGAGCCCTGCTCCAACAATGTGGCAGAATACAACGCTCTGTTAATCGGGCTCCAAGCCGCCAAAGAGCTGGGGGTCGAATCCCTGGAAGCTTTCGGTGACTCTCTGCTTATCGTCAATCAAGTCAGAGGGATATATGAAGTCCGGAATCCAGACCTCATCCCCTACCACCAAGCAACGGTCGAGATAGCCATGACCTTCAAAGGATTCTTCCTGGAGCATGTACCTCGATCTCAGAATCTGGAAGCCGATGCCCTAGCCAGTCTAGCCGCAGACTTAGCCACTCCTATAAGAAGGCAGGATTCGGTAATCCTTCTTAACAGAGACTTATTCTGTGCGAAGAACAACCTTCACATGGAACGCAGCCATGCTGTGAACACAGATCTCCCCGGAAAGGACTGGAGAAGTCCCTTCATAGATTTTGTCGCATACAGAATCTTGCCGGAGGACCCCAAAGGAGCAGTGTCCATCAAGCGATGATCATTACGCTTCTATTACGATGCATCTGCACAATGCCTATATCGCCGGACCTACGACGGATTACTGTTGAGATGTCTGTCTAACGACGAAGCACAGCAGATTATCCGGGAAGCTCACGACGGCGTATGCGGAGCACACCAACCCAGTCCTAAGCTACAGGATCGCATCAGGAGAATGGGCTATTATTGGCCTACTATGATCACAGATGCGATACGGTATGCAAAATATTGCAGAGCCTGTCAGATTCACGCAGACTTCATACACCGACCATCTGAGCATCTGCATCCTACAGTTGCATCCTGGCCTTTCGAAGCATGGGGTATGGACCTCATTGGTCCCATTCACCCGTCTTCTTCCCGAGGTCATCAGTTCATACTGGCCATCACGGACTACTTCTTCAAATGGACAGAGGCAATCCCTCTTGCTGAGGTAAAGGCGTCTAATGTGATCAGCTTCATCAAGCATCATGTCATTTATCGCTTCGGGGTCCCCCGAAGGATAATCCATGACAACGGGCCCCAGTTCATCAGCCAAGCGTTTCATCGATTTTGCGATAAAAATCGAATACACAATATCGCCTCTACGGCATACTATCCAGCTGCTAATGGTTTGGCGGAAGCTTTCAACAAAACCATTATCAAACTCTTGAAGAAGTTCATCTCTTCAAACAAAAGAGATTGGAACGAAAAGCTGGGCGAATGTCTCTGGGCATACCGCACAACGGTACGAACGCCGACAGGCTGCACCCCATTCTCACTGGTATACGGGAGCGAGGCAGTTCTTCCCATTGAAATCCAGATCCCGTCACTCAGGATAGCCGTGGCTAACGAGCTGACTCAAGAAAAGAATGACCTGTTAAGGCTTCAGGAGCTAGAAGAATTAGACGAGAAACGCCTCCAAGCTCAATAGCGCATCGCGCTCTACCAAGCACGCATTTCCAGAGCTTTTAATCGTAAAGTAAAGGAAAGGGTGTTCAAAGTCGGCAAGCTAGTCTTAGCCGTAAGAAGGCCGATGATTCTTACTCACAGGAGTAAAGGCAAGTTCCAGCCCAAGTGGGAAGGCCCTTATGTGATCGAGACAACATTCTCGAACGGCGCCTACAGACTAGCCCAGCCCAATGGAGACCTATTAATGGCTCCTATCAACGGCAAATTCCTGAAGAAGTACTACGCCTAATCTCCTCCACTCAGGAGGAATACGGCGAGATTCTCGTAATCCGACGAAACTACTTCAAAGAAGAAACTAGTATAGGCCCACAAATCAGTCATGTCCATATCACCTCTAAACTGTATTTCCTTGGAGAATCTGCCATGTCCATATCACCTCTGAATAGGCTTTCCAAGATTCTGACCATCGATTATCACCTCTGATATCGATCGTCACTTCAACTAACACCCGTACTAAATCTAAGTACGCCAGTGGTGTTAGGTCCACAAAATCTGCTACGTCCATATTACCTCTAGCAGGGCTTGTCCTCAAACCTATTTCTTGCACCTAGGTGCACAAAAAGCAATAGGCCCACAAATCAGTCATGTCCATATCACCTCTGAACTGTATTTCCTTGGAGAATCTGCCATGTCCATATCACCTCTGAACAGGCTTTCCAAGATTCTGACCATCGATTATCACCTCTGATATCGATCGTCACTTCAACTAACACCCGTACTAAATCTAAGTACGCCAGTGGTGTTAGGTCTATAAAATCTGCTACGTCCATATTACCTCTAGCAGGGCTTGTCCTCAAACCTATTTCTTGCACCTAGGTGCGCAAAAAGCAATAGGCCCACAAATCAGTCATGTCTATATCACCTCTGAACTGTATTTCCTTGGAGAATCTGCCATGTCCATATCACCTCTGAACAGGCTTTCCAAGATTCTGACCATCGATTATCACCTCTGATATCGATCGTCACTTCAACTAACACCCGTACTAAATCTAAGTACGCCAGTGGTGTTAGGTCCACAAAATCTGCTACGTCCATATTACCTCTAGCAGGGCTTGTCCTCAAACCTATTTCTTGCACCTAGGTGCGCAAAAAGTAATAGGCCCATAAAACAGCTATGTCCATATTACCTCTGAGCTGTAAACTCTAGTAAAGCCTATCACGTCTATCTCACCTCTGATAGTACTTTACCTACAAAACTTGGCCAAAGCACGTTCTATCATGTCCATATGACCTCTGACTAGACGTGCCCTGCTGAAGTTTACCGAGAATTTATCACGTCCATACTACCTCTGATACCACTCTCGCCCTAACCTGTCATTTACATTCCGAAATGATGGATCCAAAGTTAGGAAAAAGTCTCTTTTTATTCCCAAGAAAGAACAAAATTACATCTGGGAAAGCAAAAAAAGGGCAAAAAAGAGTACATCATTGGGGCGGAGCAGTCATGTCACGGAGCTGCCGCGCTAGCACGGCCATCCTCTCGTCCCTAATGGCCAGAGCATCAGCACGGGCCCGCTCTAGCAGTGCCTCGTTGTCACTCGAATGGGACAGCTCGGCTATCGTCCGACGCACGCCCGCACAGGCACCTTCCGCGCGATCCAGATCCCGCCGCGCTGTGCTCAGTCGACCGGCCACCACATCCAAGCCTGCCAACGACTGGGAAGCCCACTCTTCTGCCTGAGCGAGTTTCTCCCTCAACCTGTGAATCCTCGCTACATTCCCCTTGTGCTCGGATTGGCACATTGTCTGGAGGGCGAGGATCTCATCCACGGCGGCTTTCCTCTGAATCGCCTCCAGCTGGCGAGTTCGAAGGAGTTCCTTCAGGTCTTCCATCCGTTTGGCAAGATGCGCAGTCATAAAACCGTATCTGGTCTGGGCCTCAGCATCAAGACTGCCCTGAGCCAACCGCAAATACTCGTTAATGGGTTGTTCTAAACCATTAACCATCGCCTCCAGGGCATCGGCTCCCCCGGAATCGCCGAACTCCCTGACAACCCCGATCGAGAACTGGGCAGTTCTCTTCAGGCTCTCAAAATCTAGACTCTTCGCCAACACCATTGATATCATCGCTCCCAAACCGGTATAAAAGAGGCTGGTATGTTGCTCAGTCAGCGCAACTAAACCCGACTGAACGCCAGGAGAGACCGCGATATCAGCGAGTCCCCCACCAGAGACGACTGCAGACGAGGTAGCCACAGCTGCCGCCTCGACGGTTGGTGCGATCGAAGGCAAGGTCACGGTGACAGGCTCATCCTCCTCTCGAGGCGACGAAACCACTCCGGGCGAGCTAGCCCCCGAAGGTGTTTTCTCCTCAGGACCAGGTGCCTCCGTATCACCACCAGGGGCCGGAGCAGAGCCGGAAGGCGGCTCAACGCTACACTCCCCGTGGGCTCCATCCCCTGAGAAGAAAGAACCCGAAAGTCGACATCAGTACAACGGTAACCTTTCTAAAAGAAGACATGAAAACGACATTTACCCGGGGCCAATGGTATATATGGCGCATCTGCAGCCGAGGCAGCTAAACCTCGCTCTAAGGACGCAATGCGAACTATCATACCTGGGGAAGGAGGTGGACCAACTGACATCGCCCGGAATTCCTCCAAGTCTCCACCAAGATGCGGTCGAGGTTCGTCAACTGGAATCTCGCTAGGCACAGCAGGAGCTTTATCCGTTGCGGGTCCAGGGAAGGATCCTCCCATCTGCCATGGCCACCTAGGCGATCTCATTCCACTACCCGGAGCAGTAGCCACAGCAGCGACCCCTAGCGAAGATCCTCCGGCGCCGCCAACCGAAACCATAGAGGGTCCCTCTCTAAAGGGCGAGGAACCTCCAGCCAAAGACTCATCCCCGACATGGGGAGATGTAGGCCCACTTCCGGTAGCTTCAACACCAAAAATACGGAAAGGACGAGCAACTATCTCCTTCCTCCTCTTACGAACAGAAGCCTCCTTAGGAACAGGCGCCCTTCGCTTCTGAGGAACTACCAAAGCCCCCACAGGAGGAGGCACTTCACACCCCGGCATCGACTCCAGGGGTTCATCCGGGGTATCAAACTCCTCACCCTCATCGGGAGAAACCGAGGGAACTTCAACTCCTCCCCCGGCAATGGGAGAGGATACCCTAAGACTTCCGCGTATGTCGAAATCGCGGTGGAAGGTGTTGATCGCCACGTAAAACTGGGCGTAAGAATGAAGGATGCGCAGCTCCGTAGAGGGGGTGACATCCGGCACGACGAAGGCTGCTCCAGTGCAACCTGTGGTGAAGTACCGCCATCCTCTGGCTCCATCAATGAGCCCGCCTCTGGACCTGAAGCTGGTGACGGCATTGCCCACGTACAGCTGGCCGTACCCAAATTGCCTGGCGAACCGACTAGGCAAATAAGGCTCAAAGAAGCAATGGTCTTCACTCCTGTACAGGAGATGGGAGGGTCTAATGCAGACCAGCCAATTAAAAGCCTTCGGAGAAAGATCGGTCTTCTCTCTACCCGAGTCCTCAAGCCTCATCCCTAATTGATGGCGATCTACGGGAGGGAGAGTACAGAGGAGCTTCCAGCCATGGCTGAGGTTCAATGCCAGCCGACAATCTAGAACGGTGTCCACATTCCAGGGAGAATCCTTGTAGTTCAACAAGAAATTTCCCCCTGAGCTGCTACCAGAGCCAGGAGACATCACCCGGGGATTGTGGAGAATTAACCAACCCATCAGATACAGGTATGGTAATTCCACCCTGGGAAAACTCTCACGTCGGGCTTCATCAGCAAGCAACCCATCGGTCAGAGCTCTCAAGCCTGCCTGTATATGGCACACCATGGCAGGAAGCAAGCCCAGTCTTGCCCCGAACACCAGGCGCACTGCCGGCCACAAGATGTTCCGGTGAATGCGGTCTGCGGATGCAGTACCAGGCACTACTACTCGACGCAGCCATAACGAGAGGAAACCAGCCAGCTGGGCTTCCTTGGATAGAGACCTGCGACAGCGCCTCAGATTACTACGGGCCGTAGTACCTTCGGGGTACTTTCCTACCCTCTCAACGAGGATCTGGTCCGAAGCTTTGGCCTCCTCCATAAGGCCATCCACGACCTGGGCACTAAGCACTCCCAAACAGTTCACGGGCTCGTTCTTGCCCCACGAAACTTTCTCCAACCTGGCAGCTCTAGCTCGGTGGAAGAAAAGGTAGGACATCCACTTGGTAGTGTGGGCCAAACCAGAGGGCTCGTTGTAAAAAGTGATACAGGCGAGATATTGGCACATCAGCTCTTGATACACATCCGCCACCCGAGGGTCCGAATCCCCCAACTCCCGGTTGGTGGGAACATACTCTTATACGGGGTATCCCCCATCGGCAGCCTCGAGACAACCGCCATCTCATGAAGGGCCAATCCCAACTCCCCCAGTGGAGTGGCAAAGGTCCCAGTGAGCGAAACGTATCGCTCCATCAGTGCCAAAAATAAATTAGAGTTGGGAGGCAACCCGACGCTCGTCGCGCTCACAGCGGCATACAACCCAATGCCCTCTAGCTCTTGCCGAAAGCGCTTCAAGGCCCAGTTAACTAGGCTGGTCCATCGGAGGTTTGCTGGGGTGACCCACCCATTACACCGAGGATTCTCCTTGGGGTACACCCCACCTCGTCCCATGAAGCTGTTGCAGAAAGTCGACAGTTGGACTGGCTGGATCACAGAGCTGTCTTCGCTCGGGACGCCACCCGGGTACAATCCCCGGAACAACGTCACAGGACCAGAAGGACGACTGGCAAACGATCCCTGGTCAGCTCCTTTCTGATGAAAGATCTTCCCCGGCTTTCCATGAAGATCGGGAGTCAACGTCCACGACATCTTTCTGGGATAAGTGGCATGGAAGAAAGCCGAGATAGGATAATCCCTCGGCATCACCGGCAAGTACAGAACCAAGCTCTCGACAGCAAAGACCCAAGGTTCCCTCTTAGGCTTCGTCTGGGACCGCTTGTCGATCAAGTCCCCGAAAAGGAAAGCCGGCTTTATGTACCGCTCTCCGTCTACATACGTCAGGGGCTCCCCATTGATCATACTCAGCAGTGCCCGCTCGCCCTGAGCCGCCAACAAAAATCCCCTTCCCTCAGGATACTGGGATCCGGAGAGGGGAAATGCCACATGGGACAAGTCCTCCAGGTAGTTCGAGTGCAGCATCCCGGCGGAGGAACCCATCACCTCGGTCAGCGGAGACTCACCCAGGTTAACTACAAAGGTGCAAAGAAAGTATGTCATTACAAAAATCTTGCACAAACATACAAAACCAAAGAAACGACAAACTGTGCTCTACGCCAGGATTGTACGAATTCGGTTATTATACGCCGGGAGTCCCCTCCACAAACGTAAAATGCTTATTTTACGACATACGCCAGTTTTCGGTAGCCAGAGCTTTTACGCTCGGAACTACGAAAATATGGCGCCTTTACGCTAGCACACGAGAAATGTGGGCATAAAAGATGAAAATGCCTCCGTGCATCATCTTCCTCAGAAGAGGCTATCAGCACAGAAGGCGACCTAGCGCGGTCACGTTCAACGTGTGCGAAGGATTTTCGTTATTCTTGTCACCCCAAAGGATCTACCTCTCAGACCGGGTGCGCTGCCCGTCGGCGGGATACTGTCGGAAGGAAGTCCACCTTGCCCGACCGAAGACTCCCTCGCTAGGGCAGTAGGAGAAGAAGAAGAACCTATGCTCTTTCCCTTAGCGGAGGAGGTTTGTTTCATCGCCATTTCTGAAAGCTCGAAGTGCTCAGAGAAGGAATGAAGGAGAAAAGCTCGAACAATCAAGAACTCTCGTTCGCAGAAGACGGATGAAAAGTTTTTCTCTCCAAAACTTGGGATATATATAAAGTCCGGATCGACTCCTCGAATCCTCGGACGGACTCCTCGAGACCCTAACCAAGTCTCGCATTAATAGTCGGATATGATTGGGTGCTACGTCAACCCACTACCCTCGAAAGACGGACAGTCAGCGAATTCGAAAAATTCTTCGCGCAAGACAGTTCAGCAGTTCTACGCTAAAGAAGCTTTCTACGCTCGACAGCAACAGATCTACGATTTTACGCTCGCAAGCTACAAGTCTATGGTTTTTCTCGCCCGGATGCCTTTGCGCTCGGTAGCTTTTACGCTCGAGAGGCGACAAACCTACGGCTTTACGCTCAGCAGATACCAAATCGATGATCTCACGCTCGGTGGCGCTCAGTTTACGCTCAGAAGCAACAGATCCGCAGAACTTCACGCTCGAAGAAATTCTCTTTTCAGGAGCTACAGATCCACAAGTCCTACGCTAAAGGAGCTTTCTACACTCAACAGCAACGATTCTACGGCTTTACGTTCAAGCAGCTATAAGTCTATAGTTTTTCTCGCCCGGATGCCTTTGTGCTCGGTAGCTTTTACGCTCGAGAGGCGACAAACCTACGACTTTACGCTCAGGAACCACAAGTCTACGACCCCACGCTCGACGGTGTTTTACGCCCAGACGCTACAGACTGAGGATTTCGCACTCCGCGACTTTCCGCTTATCCAAAACAGTCCCCGACCCAGTCAAGTGCAAAGAGTTCACACAGAAGATACTCGTTCTTGACCCCAAGTACCCGAAACGGACAGAGTACAACCATTAAGAAATTACTCTTTTTGGGTCCCAAAATTGGAGGTTCATCCGGACTCCAGTCTGAACATCTCGTCTGTCAAAAATGACAAAGCTCAGCCAGAATCCTCGACCCTGTTTCAAGGGAGTTCCGAGAGATCATTCTTGAAGACGAAGACTGAACAAAGCTCTGCTCATCAGAAGCAGCAGTTCAGAACTCTACGCGGTTCCTTAGTCCTAGCAACAGGACAGTTCTAAGTGTTCAAAATGCTAAAGCAGCGCTCTATGCACTATCCGCTGCACATGAAGAACAGGACAGAACCTAGTACTCTCTATACAGAGTCGCGTAAAGTATCAGACGTGTCGAAGCTGTACACATTCAGACTTCACAGCAACGTATGGCAAGTGATCATATGAAGAAAAGATGACTTTATTGAAGATTAAAATCATGATTACATATGAGGAAAACCCTGTCTACAGGGGTTTTTCTCTACTTTTCATGATTACATATGAGGGAAACTCCATCTACAAAAGACTCCCTCATCGTCGGAAGATCGCCCAGAAGCTGTCCTGACAGATTCTCGCGCCGATGCCGGTCTTCCTCTTCCTCCATAGCTGTTCATGACCACCACAGTCATGAACAAGAAGATCCTCCATTCGCCATGGCCGATCTAGTTGGGGTTTCTTCAAACCCAACCCAATCAGGACGACAGATTACGGTTTGACCGGTCTCGTCCGCAGGGGTCTCAGGAAGAAATAAACAGTCTACGAGCTGTGTGGTCTAATACGGCCCTTCCTCTCCCCTGGTGCAACGCCATACAAAGTTGCTGATTATCCCGAACAAGGGAGGCTAAGATATCCTTCCATGATCCATCGCTGAAGTGGACACTTGCTCGAAGACGCCGTCTTTTTCGGCTCCCAACATGCTGGAAGAACATGATCTCCTTCTTCCTCAGATCGACCCGACGAACTCCGGCGATCATTTTAGCATGGTGATGGGAATATGGGGAAACATGTTAACCCCCCCGCCTTTTTATAGGCAAAAGAGATCACAGCGGTCCCCAATAAATCCGCCATAAAGGCCGCACCGACCGTTTCAACGCTCCATTCAGAAACGTTTTGAGTCACGAGGGGCCATTCATGCTTCATTCAAAGCGTTTCAAATTCCGAAGAATTTAAAAACTTTGAAGGGGGTCTTGTAGAAGCATGAAAAATACGCTGGCAAAAGCTACGCGGCGTATTGATACAGAGCAGCGCAAGCAAAGGCCTTCAGTGCCATCAGGCGTATGAGCTCAAGGGTGCAGCACGTCCAAAACCGCTTCGGCGTAGACGGGACCCCCCCATCGCCTCCAGGGCATAAAAACTCAGCCGCTCTCAAAGCAGCATTAAAATAGCGTACGAGGAACGCTTCGTCTTCCCCGAAATGAACCTGTCAAGTCACGCAGTGAACCTGGCCTCTGACTCCTGACAAAAAGTGCTGCACAGCGACCCAGACGACGGCTGGAAACAGGCACAGACCCCTCGGGACGCACACCACAGTATGATGGCGGATCCCTGCATTTAATGCAGAGGATTGGGTTAAGATACCACCGAACCGTCGTTTACTAACGTCCCCTCAGCATAAACCACTCTTTTGCGCACAGAGGGATACGCTGCATTATTTTACACAGGCAGGCATAAGCCGGTTTACGCTCCGCAGTAGACAAACCGCCTGCCACGTCAAAAGCTGCACATCGTACGGGGCTCGAGGCACGTCTCTACGTCTAATTGCACGGAGCGGTGACAGGTTCAGTCAAGGCACGTCTCTACAAACGGATGCATAGAAGGGCTGCAGACCTTCGAAACACGTCTTCGCATTTAATGCACAGGATGATGGCAAATCTCTGTAGAAGATTTGATTACATCTTCGAAAGCCGTAATTCCGGCTAAGACGTCCACGTCAGCACTCGGGCATGGTACGCAGCGGCTTCTACGCCCATTCAAGACCTGCGCCCCTTCGGCTCTCAATGCCTCTTCGGCTCTCAAACGCCTCTCCGGTTTCAGCGCCTCTTCGGCTCTCAAACGCCTCTTCGGCTCTCAACGCCTCTTCGGCTCTCAAACGCCTCTCCGGCTTCAACGCCTCTCCGGCTTCAACGCCTATCCGGCTTTCAACGCCTCTCCGGCTTCAACGCCTACCCGGCTTCAACGCCTATCCGGCTTCTACGCCTATCCGGCTTCTACGCCTATTCGGCTTCTATGCCTATCTGGCCTCTGTGCCAGGGTGACAGTCATTTGGCTTCTACGCCAACCGTTTCTACACACGGGATACCTACCTGCGTGGCTCTTACGCCGTGATCTTCATAGCAATAGTACGCATTGTGTTCCCTTAGTTGGACCCGCATCATACGCTCATTCAAAAGATCATCCATACGCAGGCATTGGTTACTTTAACCGTTGTGTAAAAGGGTGTTGTACTTCCCACTCCTCGGTTTTTACACCGATGGAGTGGTCACTGTCACCAAAACTCTATAAATAGAGACCCCTATCAATGGGGAAAAAGAGTAAAAAAAAGAATTATCATCCAGGAGAAAGAATTATCATCCAGGAGAGAATTATCGTCCAAGAAGAGAGAGAGAGAGAAAGAGAGAGGAGAGAGAGAGAGAGAGAGAGAGAGAGAGAGAGAGAGAGAGCCCGGAGAGTAGGCAAAGAGCAGGGATCGACGACCTTGGCCTCGTGCGTCCAACCTCTTCTGCAACCTTCGAAGCTGCTACCGGTCTTCCACGGCACTTCTTCAACATCGTGTGGTCCAAGGGCTAAAGTGATCGACCGCAGATCAGACACCTATAGCAATTTATACCCAGATTAAATAAATTGTACTCCCACATCCTCGTATAGGATTACATTGTACAAGTTTGTTTATAAACAGAAGGGCGCGGGTTTCGCATAAACCCCGTCATTGAAATACAATTTCATTCCTTTCGTTTAATACCACAAACATCCGTCGCTTGCTCTCCCTTACGTAGATTGCAGGGATCATCTGCTTTTCCGCAAAGGGCAGATTCATTTTTACACGTGGAGCGTGTTTGGAATTTCTGATTTGGCGCTAAGGCATTGTCAGAAATTCTGTCTGCCACATCATCGACGGGAGACTGGATTTTACGCGCAGAGCGTGGATTAGACTTCTGGACTAGCGCTGAGGCATCGTCAGAAGTTTTGTCTACCACATCACGGACGGGAGACAGAGTTTTACGCGCAGAGCGCGAAGGTTGTGCAGCTACAACCTGGTTGGTCGGAGAGGTCGAAGAGTCGGTAGGAATGGTAGGGGATGTCTTGGGCATCCAGACCTTACGCAGCTTCCTGTTGTCTTAGACAGAGAGAGAGTGAGAGCTACCCCCTGTTCGAAGCATGTCTTCGTAGGCAGACTGGTCGAACTGGACGACCAGTATCTTCTTGACGGATCCTACGGATACCGCATCGTGTTTAGCAATTGCTTTCTTCTCAGAAGAGAAAGATGTCCCCAGCAGAGTCATCATCTTGTGTTTGATAATAAACGAAAGAAATAAGACGAGGTTTATTAGAAACCCACTCTTAGGTTCACAAACAAGAAGTACAATTAATCCTATACGAGGATGTCGAGTACAATTTTTTAATCTGGGTAAATATTGCTATAGAAGTCTGATCTACAGTCGATCACTTTGTCCCTTGGACCACACGATGATGAAGAAGTGTCATAGAAGACAGAAAGCAGCTTCGAAGGTTGCTAAAGAGAGTGGATGCTCGATGCCAAAGTCGTCGATCACTACTCTTTGCGTGAGCTCTGGATTCTTCTCTCTCAAGGACTCTTTGACTCTTGGTTCCTTGACCTTCAGTTTTCTGACCTTTTTCTCCGCTCTTTTTTTGACCCTCAAATCTGCGACCTTGACCTTTGTCAATAGAGGTCTCTATTTATAGGGTTTTAGTGACAGTGACCACTCAGTCGGCGTAGAAGCCGGGTAGTGGAAAGTATAGCACCCTTTTACGCGATGGTTAAAATAACCGTTGCCTACGTATAAATGACATTTTGAATGAGCGTGTGACGCGTGTCCCATTAAGAGACAATGCGTATAACTGCTGCGAAGATCATGGCATAAAAGCCACGTAGGTAGTCATCCCTTGCGTAGAAAAGGTTGGCGTAGAAGCCAATAACTGTCACTATGGCGTAGAAGCCAAAGAGTTTATCAAACCGGCATAGAAGCCGAGTAGACGTAGAAGCCGATGAGGCATAGAAGCCGAGTGGGCATAGAAGTCGAGCAGGCATAGAAGCCGAGTGGGCGTAGAAGATAGCTGATCCTCCTCCCTTGACTGAGGCTTTGAGCGAATTCTGGACCGAACAACTTTAATACACACCGATGTAAATATAGCCTGAGTTGGCATATTTCAAGGAGATAGCGTACAGCGTGCTCCCATAGCTGAAAATAGTCTGATGGCGTAATGTGCAAAAGCGATGATGTGGACGTCTTAGCCAAAATTACAGCTTTTGGAGATATAATCAAATCTCTTGCATTAAATGCAGAGATCTGCCATCATCCTGCACATTAAATGCAGAGGCGTGTCTCAAAAATCTGCCACCATTCTGCACATTAAATGCATAGACGTGCCTCGAGGATCTGCCATCACTCTGCGCATTAAATGCAGAGACGTACCTCGAGGATTTGCCATCATTCTGCGTATTAAATGCAGAGACGTGCCTCGAGCCCTGTACGAAGAGCAGCTTTTGACATGGCAGCCTGTTTGTCTTCTGTGGAGCGTAAACAGCTCACATTTGCCTGTGTAAAACTAGGCAGCGTATTCCCTTGTATGCGTAAAATCAGTTTACGCCAAGGAAATGGCACTAAATGACAGTCTGGGTCGCTGTGCCGCGCCATCATTATAGCGGTCGTCTGGGTAGTCGTGCAGTACTCTTTGTCATGAGTCAGACGTCAGGTTCACTGCACGATTTGACAGGTTCATTTTGAGGAATACGAAGCATTTCCTCGTATACTTCAATGCTGCATTAAAAGCGGATGAGTTTTACGCCATAAAGGCGATGTAGCACCCTTTTTACGCTGAAGCAGCCTGGACATACTGTATTACGCGGATAGTCCTTGAGCTTATATTTTATGCTGTACTTAGCGGAAAAAGCTGTGTTATACACCGGTGGCTCTGAAGTTATCTTTTTATGCTGTCTAGTATCAACATGCTGCGTATAACTATCCAGCGTATTTTTCATGCTTCTATAGTCATCTCAACTTAACATTCGTACTTAACTCTAAGTACGCCAGTGGTGTTAGGTCTACAAAAACTGCCATGTTCATATTACCTCTGAGCAGATATGTACCTCCATCCCCAATGGAGTCACAATCAAAAAGTTTGTCATGTTCATATTACCTCTGAACAAACCATCCTGGTTTGACTATCGATTATCACGTCCATATTACCTCTGATATCGGTTGTCATCTCAACTTAACATCCGTATTTAACTCTAAGTATGCCAGTGGTGTTAGGTCTACAAAAAGTGCCATATTCATATTACCTCTGAGCAGATATGTACCTCCATCCCCAATGGAGTCACAATCAAAAAGTTTGTCATGTTCATATTACCTCTGAACAAACCATCCTAGTCTGACTATCGATTATCACGTCCATATTACCTCTGATATCGGTTGTCATCTCAACTTAACATTCGTACTTAACTCTAAGTACGCCAGTGGTGTTAGGTCTACAAAGCCTGCCATGTCCATATTACCTCTGGCAGGGCTTGTCCTAAAACTTATTACTTGCACTCTCGTACGCAAAAAGTAATAGGTCCACAAAAATTCCCCTGTGGAATGCCCGCAATGGAAAATAAAATGTTCATGTCCATATTACTTCTGAACTATCCTCATTTTCCTAGCAAAGAAAGAGTCAGTCTCTATTCAGCCCTACAGAGTCGTATTTTATTGCGTCTATATTATCTCTGTCAGGATTTGTCTCAAACCTATTACTTGCACTAATGTGCGTAAAAAGTAATGGGTCCACTAAAAATCCCCTAGTGGGATGTCCTTAACAAATACGGTATCGTACTACGTCCATAATACCTCTAGTATAATATCCAAAATTCGTCCAGACAATCATATATAAATGGGAGGACCCTTATATGATTGCAAACGGTGCTTACAGATTAGCCAAGCCTAATGGAAATTTGGCAATGGCTACTATCAACTGCAAAATCCCGAAGAAGTACTATACTTGATCTCCTTCGTTTAACGGAGTATGACGAAGATCTTATTCTGACGATACTATGCACAAAGGTTAGCTGGATCATATTCTATCAGGTTCATGTGACCTCCGAATAGATATCCTTAACTAATTTATAAGCCTATCATGTTAATGATACTCTGATAGTGTTTAGTATACAAATTTAGTTGGATTATATTTTAGGTTCATGTTAACTCTGAATAGATTTACATTCAGCAAAAGCTTAATGAAAGAATATCATGTTAATGATACCTCTGATATCACTTTCACACTAGCCTATCACATTCCAAAATGATGGGCCCACAAAGTCAGATAATGTGTCTTTATTATCTCCGAGAAATTACAGGAGAAACAAGGAAGGTACATCATTTGGGGGGAGTAGTTAAGTCGCGAATCTGCCGCGCTAGAGTAACCATTCTCTCATCCCTGGAGTTCAAGACGTCGGCGCGAGCCCGCTCCAACCTTGCTGCCTCATTGTTCAAAGAAGATAGCTCGGACCGAGCATGTACAAAACCTGCGTGGATGACACCCACATGTGTCAGGTTCTGCTGAGTAGTCTCCATTCGATCCTTCAGCACATCTCGAGATGCCGACAAAGAGAGAGCCTTCTCCTCTGCTTGAGCGAGCTCGTCTTTCAATTTGCGGACCCTCGCTGTCTCTTCCTCATATTCGGCTTTGCACTGAGTCAGCTGGGGAATGACATACTCCAATTTGGCATGCTCATGATCCATCTCCTGCTGCTGTTCCTGGACGAATTTGTTCAGAGATTCTATTTGCCCAGCAAGATCTGTAGTTAAGGAGTCATACCTAGCTTGAACGAGACCGTCAATGCTGCCTCAAGATAGCTGCAAATAGTCATTAATGGGTTATTCCAAACCATTAACTATCTGCTCCAGTGTATCAGCTCTTCCAGCGTCGTTGAAGTCTCTGATCGGCACTATCGTAAACTGGGAGGACCTCCTCAGAGCCTCGAAGCCTAGATTCTTCTCCAGCACCATTGATATCAGCATTTTCAAAATGGTGTAGAAAATACTAGTATACTGCTCAATCAGCATGGCTAGATCCGAATGGACGCTGGGAGTGGCTACAATATCGGCGAATCCCCCTCCAGGAATGACTCCGGACGATGTTGCCACAGTCGTCGCCTCAACAGATGGTGCGACAAAAGAAGAAGCGTCAACAACGGACGAAGTGGCCGGTGTACTCAAATGAGGCATTGTCATAATGATAGGCTCATACTCCTCTTGAGATATCGGAACCATTTCGGGCGAGCCGGTACCCGAAAACGTTTTCTCTTTAAAGTCAGGCACCTCCGTGTCATAGACAAGAGCGGAAACAAAATCGAAAGTTGCGTCGACGCTGTCCTTCCCGTAGATGTCTTCCCCTGAAAAGAAGACAAGATAAAGTTAATATCAACATGATGTTAATTTTTCTAAAAAGAGGCATAAAAACGATATTTATCCATGGCCGATGGTATATATGTCGCGTCTGCAGCCAGTACAGCTAAATCATTTCTTAATGATGCTAAGCGAGCTGTCATACCTGGAGAGAAGGGTGCACCAAATGACGACTGAGGGTAGTCATCCAAGTCTTCACCCAGATCCAATTGAGGTTCATCAGGTGGAATCTCGCTGGGTATACTTACAGACGCGGAAGGGGTTTCTCCCGTTGCTGGTCTGGATAAAGATATCTTTATTTGGCTCGGCCTCGAAGGCGATCTCGTACCACTACCTGAAGCGGTAGCAGCGACAGCAGCCTCGAGCAAAGATTCTCCAGCACTGCCAACCTGAACTGTAGAGGTTTTCTCTCTAAAATGCGAGGAACCTCTAATCAAATAATCGTCCCCAACAGGGGGAACAACAGGCTCACTTCTAGGAGCCTCATGACTGGAAGCCCTGTCAGGACCACCAACAGTCTTCTTCTTCTTGTGAGGGAAAGTCTCCTTCAGAACAGGAGCTCTTCGCTTACCAGAGATAACCAGGGGCTCGGCAGGCAGAGGTATTTCGCCTCTCGGTACTGCCAACAAAGATTTATCTGGATTGACAGAATCTTCACCCTCGTTAGAGGAAACGGATGGGATTTCGTCTATTCCCGCGGACTTAGAAGAGGGCATCCTAAAACTTCCACGCATATCAAAATCGCGATGGAAGGTATTGGTTGCCACATAAAACTGGGCATACGAATGGAGGATGCGCAACTCCATGGAGAGTGAAGTCGCAGGCACAGTAAAAGCTGCTTCAGTACAACCCATTATGAAGTATCGCCATCCTCTCGCTCCATAAATAAGTCCACCCCTGGACTTGAAGCTGGTGATGGCATTGCCCACGTGCAATTGGTCATACCCAAACTGTCTGGCAAACCGACTAGGCAGGTAGGGCTCCAAGAAGCATTGGTCTTCGCTTCTGTACAACAAATGGGAAGGTCTAATGCAGACCAACCAATTAAAAGCTTCAGGAGAAAGAATGGTCTGCCCTTCACCTGAGTCCTGAAGTCTGCTCCCCTGTTGATTGAGATGTACAGAGGGAATGGTGTAGAAGAGCTTCCAGCTGTGGGCAAAATTTAACGCTCGCCGACAGTCTAAAACTGTGGTCACGTTCCAGGTGGAATTCTTGTAATTCAACAAGAAGTTATTTCCCGAACCGTGGGCAGGACCGGGAGACATCACCCTGGGGTTATGGAGAATTAACCATCCCATCAAATACAGGAACGGTAATTCTACTCTGGGAAAGCTGTCACGCCGTGTTTCATCGGCAAGCAGCCCATCAGTAATGGCCCTCAGGCCAGCTTGTATACGACATACCATGGCAGGAAGCAAGCCCAGTCTTGCCCCGAACACCAAATGCACTGCAGGCCATAAGGTGTTGCGGTGAATGCGATCCGAAGATATAATGCCGGGTACTACCAGTCGGCGCAGCCATATAGAGAGGAAGTCAGCCAGTTGAGCTTCCTTGGACAGAGGCCTGCGGCAATGCCTCAAATAACTGTAGGCTTTAGTGCCCGTAGGATATTTCCCTATCCCTTTGTCGAGAATTTGATCTGAAGCCCCAGCGTCTTCAATAAGGTCATCGACTACTTGAGCACTAAGCACGCTCAGAAAGCTCAAAGGCCTGTCCCTGCTATCCACGACTTTGTCTGGCTTAGCAGCCCTGGCCTGATGGAAGAAGAGGTAGGACGCCCATTTGTTGGTATGAGCCAAATCAGAGGACTCATTATAGAAGGCGGTGCACGCTAAATAGTGACACATCAGCTCCTGGTACACTGCCACTATCCGAGGGTCTGTATCCCCCAGCTCCCGGTTTGTGGGAACATACTCTTCATAAGGAGTATCCCCCATCGGCAGTCTTGAAATTTCTGCCATTTCGTGAAGGGCCAATCCCAACTCCCCCAGTGGAGTGGCAAAAGTCCCAGTGAGCGAGATATATCGCTCCATCAAGGCCAAAAACAGGTTAGGGTTGAGAGGTAACCCAACACTGGTAGCACTCACAGCCGCGTACAGACCAATGCTCCTCAGCTCAGTCTGGAAATGCTTCAGGGCCCAGTCAGCTAAACGAGCCCATCGAAGATTTGTAGGGGTAACCTACCCATTGGTCCGATGATTAACCTTGGGGTATACTCCTCCATGCCCGATGAAGTCATTACAGAAAGTCGGTAATTGGACTGGTTGGAGCAGTGAAGTGTCTTCACTCAGGATACTGCCCGGATACAATCCCCTGAACGGCATGACCGGGCCGAAAGGGCGGCTTACAAATGACCCTTTGTCGGATCCTTTGTGATAAAAAATCTTCCTCGGCTGGCCGTGAAGATTAGGAGTCAGGGTCCACGATATCCTCCTGGGATGCGTGGCATGGAAGAATACAGAGATGGGGTAATCTCTCAGCATCTTGGGCAGATACAGGACCAGGCCCCCGGCAGAAAAAACCCAGTTTTCTTTCTTGGGCTTCGTCTGAGATTGCTTGTCAATCATATCCTCGAAGAGGAAAGCCGATTTTATGTATTGTGCCCCGTCTATATACGCCAGGGGCTCTCCGTTGATCATGCTCAACAACATTCGCTCTCCTTGAGACGATATCAGGATTCCCCTTCCTTCAGGATATTGGGGTCCAGAAATAGAAAATGTCATATGGGACGAATCCTCTAGGTAATTGGAGTGCAGCATTCCAGCAGCAGAACCCATCACCTCAGCCAACAGAGACATATGCAAGTTAACTATAAAAGTGCAAGAAAAATACGTCAGTTTCTATACTAGACCTCATAATCTTGCAGCTTATGCCAAAAAGCAACAGTCGATGCTTTTATGCCAAGACTGTAAAAACTTGACTTTTTACGCTGGAATCTCATTCCAAAGCATAAAATTCAAGATTGGCAGTATACACAAAAATCTGACAGTCTGTGTTTTACGCCAGACTGCCAAAGTTTGAGTTATTACGCCAGAATTCTCATCCAGGGCGTAACATTCAAAGTTTGTAGTATACGCCAAATTTCGACAGTCAAAACTTTTATGCCAGACTGCGAAAATATGGAGTTTTTACGTTGACACATTAGAAATATGGGCGTAAAAGATGAAACATCTCTGTGCATCATCTTCCTCGAAGAGGCTATCAGCACAGAAGATGACCTAGCGCGTTCACGTACAACGTGTGCAAAGGGTTTTCTTTGTTCTTGTTATCCCAAAAGCTTTACCTATAACGCCCGGTGCACAGCTCGTCGGTGGGACACTTCGTTCAGAGCGGGGTTCGCCCTGCCCGATGGGAGTCGCTCTTGCTTGGGCAGAGGAGCGAGAAGAGGAGGCAGCCTTCTTTCCCTTAGAGGAGAATATTGGTTTTGGTGCCATTGCTAAAAACTCAGAATGCTCAGAGAAGAAACGAAGGAGAATACTCAAAGAGACGAAGGTTTTCTTTTGCAAAAGACAGGTGAAGAGTCTTCTCTCTGAAAGCCTTGGGATACTTATAGAGTTCAAATGGACTCCTCGAAATCCCTAACCAAATTCGATATTTAATATTCGGTTATGATTGGGGAGTACGTCAACCTATTACTCAGGGAAGGCGGACAGTTAGCGAATTCAAAAAGTTTTCGTGCAGAGCAGATTCGTAATTTTACGCCAAGGAGCTTTTTACGCTCGGGAAGCTACAAATCTACGGTTTTACGCTCAGAGGCTATAAGTCTATGGTTTTACGCCCGGATGCTTTTACGCTCGGTAGCTTTTACGCTCGGTAGCTTTTACGCTCGAGAGACTATAAACCTACGATTTCACGCTCAGAAGCTACAAATCTATGATTTCATGCTCAGAAGCTTTCTACGCTCAGAGGCTACAAATCTATGACTTCACGCTAGGAAGTTCTCTTTTCAGAGGCTACAGATCTACAGTTTTATGCCCGGATGCTCTTATGCTCAGTAGCTTTTACGCTCGTGAGGCCACAAACTCATGATCTTATGCTCATCTACACTACGGATCTATGACTTTCCGCATATCTTAAAATACGCAGGCCAGAGTATGCGTATATCTGAACAAAATCTCAAAGCGGCCAATCACAAGGGTTCACGCAGAAGATACTCCTTTTTGGTCTCAAAATATCCCAAGTACCCAAAGCATACAAAGTTCAGCATTGAAAATGACTCTTCTTCTTGGGTTGATTGGAAGTTCATCCAAAATCCAGTCTGAATATTTTCTCTACAGTTCAAGATGGCGACTCAGTCTCGACAACCATTTCTTGCCCTATTTCAAGGGATTTTCGGGAAATTATTCTTGAAGATGATGGTATGAACAAGAATTCTCCTTATCAGAGAAGTGACAAGTTCAGAATTCTACGTAATTCCTCGTTCAAAACAGCATAACTGTTCGGATATTCGACTTAAATGCTAAGCAGTTTTCTACGCGTCCTCAGTTACGCGTAAAAAGACAGGACGGGACCAAATACTCTTTTTATCAGAGTCAGCGTAAAGTTATTCAGACATGGTGAAACTACACATATTCAGACTTCCTCACAGCAAAGAATATGGCAAATCATCAGATGCATAAAAGAAGACAGTTTTATTAATCATGATTACATATGAGGAAAATCCAGTCTACAAAAGATTTTTTTTATCTTCATGATTGCATATGAGGGAAATTCCGTCTACAAAGGATTTCTCATCCTCATTTAAAGATCATGCCCAGAATCTGTTCTGTCAGGTTCTCGTATTGGGGGAGATCTTTATCCGTCTTCTACAACAGTTCATCGACTTTCACAGTCGATGAACAAGAAAATGATTAATGGCGGGAGGATACACAATTGGGCCTGTATAAATTATTCAAGAGCCCATCCTCCATACGCCATGACAGATTGAGTTGAGGTGTTAGACCCAACTCAGTACTGGAAGATAGGGCTAGTTTGTATGCCCTCGTCCACGAACAACGGAAGAAAATACAGCTTGCAAGCTGTGTGGTCAAATGTGACCCTTCCTCTCTCCTGGACGAATCGCCATATGAAGTTACTGATTATCCTGAGCAAAGGAAGCTATGATATCCTTCCATGATCCATCGTTGTAGAGGATATTTGCTCGAAGACGTCTTCTTTTTTGGCTCCTTATATGCTGGAAGAACATGATCTTCTTCTTCCTCAAGTCGACCCAACGAACTCCAGCAATCATCTCAGTGTGATAAAGGAAATGTGGGAAGAACAGGTTAACTACTCAGCCTTTTTATAGGCAAAAGAGAACACATCGAATCCCAACAAATCCCCAAGAATCCGCCAATAAATCAGCCTCGAGGAACGAGTCAAATTTGACCGTTTTATGCTTCATTCAAAGTGTTTCAAATTACGAGGTATTTGAAAACTTTGAAGGGGGTCTTGTAGAAGCATGAAAAATACGCTGTAGAGTTATACGCAGTATTTCAGTGCTTGGTGGCGTAAGACGTGACTTCAGATCCATTAGCGTACAAACAGAGCTCTATTGCTAGTACAACATAAAATATAAGCTCTAGGACAATCCGCGTAATGCAGTATTTCCAGGCTGCTTCAGCGTAAAAGGGTTGTTACATCGCCATTTTGGCGTAAAATCCACTCGCTTTTAATGTGGTGGGAAGTTGTACAGGGAATGCCTCGTATTCCTCGAATGAATCTGTCAGATCATACAGTGAACCTGACTCCTGACAACGAGTACTGCACAACTATCTAGACGATGGCTGTAATGATGGTGCGGCACAGAGACCCAGACCGTCGTTTAGTGACGTTTCCCTGATACAAAGTGCTTTTACGCATACAAGGGAATACGCTGCCTAGTTTTACATAGGCAGATGTGAGCTTTTACGCTCAGCAGAAGACAAAATAAACTGTCATGTCAAAAGCTGCTCTTCGTACAGAGCTCGAGGCACGTCTCTGCATTTAATGCGCAGAATGGGGGCAAATCTCTGCATTTAATGCACGAGATTTGGTTATATCTCCAAAGACTGGGCTAACCATAATTACGGCTAATACGTCCACATCATTACCTTTGCACATTACACCATCAGGCTATTTTCAGCTATAGGAGCCAGCTATACGCTATCTCCTTGAAATACGCCACCGGGCTATTTTCAGCTATAGGAGCACGTTGTACGCTATCTCCTCGGAATACGCCAACTCAGGCTATATTTGTATTGGCGTGTGATAAGGCTATTTTGTCCAGAATATGCTCAAGACCTCAGTTAAGAAAGGAGGATCAGCTATCTTTTTATGCTAGCTACCTATCCATGCAGTATCAGGCTTCTACGCCTACAAGGCTTCTACGCCTATTTGGCTTCTACGCCAACCCGACAACTATTTGGCTTCTACGCCATGGTGACAGTTATTGGCTTCTACACCAACCTTTTCTATGCAAGGGGCAGTTACCTACGTGGCTTGCATGTCGTGATCTTCGCAGCAGTTATACGCATTTTCTCATCACGGGACACGCGTCACACACTTATTCAGAAGATCATCTATACGTGGGTGGCAGTTATTATAACCGCCGCATAAAATGTGCCACACTCTCCATTGTCCGGCTTCTACGCCGACTGGACGGTTACTGTCACTAAAATCCTATAAATAGAGACCTCTATTGACAGAGGTCCGGGGTGGAAGAATCAAGGTCAAAAATTCCAGAGTTGGAGAACTTAAGGTCAAAAATTGACTTTGAGAGAGAAGAATCCAGAGCACAGACAGAGAGTAATGATCGACAATTTTGGCATCGAGCATCCACTCCCTCTTGCAATCTTTGAAGCATCTCCTTCTTCTACAGCACTTCTTCATCATCGTGTGGTCCAAGGGACAAAGTGATCGACTGTAGATCAGACTCCTATAGCAATATTTACCCAGATTAAATTTTGTACTTAACATCCTCGCATAGGATTAATAGTACTTCTTGTTTGTAAACCTAAGAAAAGGTTTTGTATAAACCTCATTTTATTTCTTCCGTTTATTATCAAACAACTATTTCCATTATTTAGCCTATTTTGTTTTATTGTTGGTCCGCAATATCAAGATTTTAAAATTCATTCTATAAGATATTCTTATCTTTAAAGTTAAATCCTCATCATCTTAACCATTCTTCTAAAAATTCTTAAAATTAAAATAACTTAAATATCTCAATCTAATCTTACTTGATCACAATATATATAAAAAATTACCTCAAGTTGACAATGCAACTTCTACCTAACTTAGAATTTACACATCTATCACATAAGGCTATACATTTAATAAAAACTTTCTCAAATTATTTAATCGTGTTACTCAATCCTTAAAAATTTTAACACCAAATATATCATATATGATATACCCTTAATTACAAAAGATAGTCACAAGGTAATGTGATTGACCTATATGATATATCTAGTACTCTTCGTGTATCAAACTTATACCAAGCATGAGCTTTCGTCTTTTCGAAATAGGGGAAGACGAAAAACAATAATAAAGAATTCAAGGAGGAGGTGATAGAATACAAGTACGGGGTTCAAGGCGATTAAAGAATTCAAAAAGAGAGTTGTCAGGGCAGTTGCGGATGAGACCCTATTTCGGTAAATTCCTATTCGCATGCTCATATCAGAAAAGTTATGTACCTGATATGATATGCTCTGACCTGTCTAGAGGGTAAGCATATTCGTCTAACAAGATGAGCAACTTTATCTCAATCCACGTAAAATAATCATATGAAGAGCGAACCAAGCACACTAAAATTGATCAGACCATAATACACTGATTCTAATTAGACAATGTATTAGTGGGCGTTCCCAATAACACATATGTCATGAACAAGCTCGATAAAAGAATAAGTTTGCAAAACTAGGCTATAATAGCAGCATAAGTCGAGGTAGTCCAGAAAATATAAGTACGCTAGATTATGATGAAGGAAGGTACAAAATAATTCAAGTTCATCAAGAAGATAAGACTCGTCTGGTGTTGTGTCTCTACAGTTGCCATACTAACTTCTTGTCTAAGTCTCTAGTCGACCAAATGGGGGTATGGGCCTCTTAGTTCTACAATCTGGATAAACATTATTGTCTTATGCTAGCATATAGTTAATGTTATTCAATTACACTTCATTAATGGGTCAAAAGGACTGTGTGATACTAGGTTGTGAGGCATACTACCCAACTTACATGAATCAACTATTATTGTAACTGCCTTGTGGGGATAAAGTAGACACTCTTATTGGGGTATACGAGGAAAAGATCTTGATACTTATTAAGGTATCATATTGCATTATAAAACTCCATAGGTAATGGTCATCTTAAGTCTTAATCATAGTATTTATAGAACAAAAGCGTTAATATTAAGAATAGAGAAGTTACTGGCTCTCAAGTGAGAGAGGATATAACTTTATTGAGATATGTGGAACAGATTACTTGATTTGAAACTAAAGGATAATCATAAAATCATAATCTAAATGAGTAACTCAACTATCAAGTTCTAACTACTAAGCACAAAATTTTAAAATTCAAGATTAACAACTATAATCCTAGCAAACTATATATCCTAACATAAAATGAATCATTTGGCCTACAATCAGAAGGGTTAGGTGGCACAAATTAAAAGATGAAGAAAAAACTTTAGTCATCGCACAAATAGCGAGCGATAAGGTTTCAGAGAAACAAGATATGAAATTAAATAGAGAGACTCTTGATAATATTATAGTTTTCCAAAAGTAGGTGGTATGTTAGTCTCTATGTTCGAGGTATAATAAAGAAAAATATTCTATTCATTCAATGGGTTTCAATTGGGTAAAGAGCTATGACGATTGATCTATGACGGATAAATTAACTCAAAATGAGAAAGTATATAGATAGTTGGATGAAATGGCAGGGTCGGTGACTCATGGAGACTCAAGTATGACTCAATGATGATTATAGATTCTAGGGGATCTACTAAGCTGAAGGTGGGGTACCCTTGCTCTTACTAAGGTATTGGTTCATTCCTCTTGGTTTTCTAAGGTACGACTATGCTAATATCAAGACACGAATCTAAATTTATAGTTCTCTAATACTATCTCACTATGAAAGTTAGGTTTAGTACTAATATTCAATCTTGGATTTCTATTGGTTTCTCAATACTAGGGTCAAGCAATATGGTCAAATTTCTAACTAACCCTAGTAGTATTTATACTACTCTCAAGTCATTCATAAATATATCAAGGGATAATGGTCAATTAATTTATAGGTATTGGATGCTAGGGTTCATTAGGTATGCTAAACTTTTGAGAGCTGCCAATATTATAATTTATTTTTCTTAGTAGGTATGATATCATAATTATCTTCTAACAACAAGGATTCCTATATTCTGGCAGGAGGCTATACTCAAGGAACTATTAGGGAAGTACATTAAACAGAAAGAGGTAAGAAAACAAGGATACTGATGTCAAGAGAATTAAGCGAGTATAACTTCGAAGGTCAAGGAAGGTAGGTGAGTTCAAAGAAATTGGAACAAAATCAAGGAGAAAAGTCAAGTATGTAGATGAGACCTAAAACTCTAATCCTAGGTGCAGGCCCGCTCGGTGCAGTTACGTAACCGAAACGGCTAACTCGACCTGCATGGGCCACCACATCATCCAGGCAAGGCAAATGTGGAGGTAGATGCTCTCAGTAGGAGGGACAGCGCATTCATCTTGACAACTCAGAAGCACATTCTAGAAGATCTTCAAGAGATGGGCATCGAGGTAGTGTTACCTCAAGAGATGGGAATGCTAGCCATCCTTTAAATACAGTCAACTTTGGTGGAGAGGATCAAGTCAGCTCAGACAAAAGATTCACATATTCAGAAGCTTAAGACAGAATGTGAGTCAAGTCTTAGGAAGGAATTAAGGATTCACGAAGATGGAACACTCAGATTTGGAAGTCGTCTTTGTGTGCTAGGTGGAAATATCATATAGTAAGTGATGACCGAGGAACATAGTTTCCAATATTATATTCATCCGGGAGGCACAAAGATGTACCATGATATCAAGTAGCATTTTTGGTAGAACGGAATAAAAAGAGAGATATCTCAGTTTGTTTCACGATGTCTTGTGTGTCAGCAAGTGAAGGCAGAGTAGTAAAGACCAGCAGGATTATTAAAACCACTGCATGTTCTAGAGTGGAAGTGAAAACATATTACGATGTACTTTGTGACTGGTTTACCTAGATCCCCTACTGGACGTGATGCAGTTTGGGTGATAGTAGATCGACTCACGAAAGTGATACACTTTATTCCCTTTTGAGTAGGACAGTCCACAAAGCAGTTAGCAGAGATGTATATACGACAGATAGTGAGGCATCACAGAGTTCCAGTAAGTATAGTGCTAGATCATAATACTCACTTTATATCTCATTTCTGGAAAAGCTTGCATGAGTGCATATGCACCAAGTTGAGATTCAGTACCACGTATCACCCCTAGACAGATGGACAATCAGAAAGGACGATCCGAACTTTGGAAGATATTATGCGGGCTTGTATCTTATACTTTGATGGGTCTTGGGAAGATCATCTTCACTTAGTAGAATTCTCATACAATAATAGTTATCAGGCCAGCATACATATGGCTCCTTTCGAGGTATTATACGAAAGAAAGTGCATATCACCCTTGGCATGTGATGACATTGGTGAACGAAAGATGTTGGGACCTGAAATGATCACACAAACAATTAAAGTAGTTAAGCAGATCAGGGAGCGGCTTCGGGGTGCGCAAGATCGTTATCTTCATTTGGCAGATCAGCATCATAGGCTATTAGAGTTTTTTTCGGCGACCACGTATTTTTGCGAATTTTGCCCGCCCGTGGAGTCATTAGATTCATGGTTCGCGGGAAGCTTAGTCCGCGATATGTGGGACCGTTGGATATTATCGAGAGGGTAGGGGATATTGCTTATCGTCTTTCTCTTCCGCCTTTGCTAAGTATATGATATATTTTATATATCTCAGTTGCATAGGTATGTTCCGGATCTGAGTCATGTCCTCAATCACTCTGAGTTAGTCATTGGTACTGACTTAACTTATGAAAACAACCCATGCCCATTTTGGATCAAAGAGAGAAGGTACTCAAGAACCGAACTATCCGTCTTGTTCGTATTGCTTGGGGTCATCACTCCTTGTGGGAGTCGACGTGGGAGTGCGAGGACGATATTTGATCTCGGTACCCGCACCTATTCGACTCATAAGATATATTTCCTTCGTATGCCTTCGCATATTTTATTCCATGATCGGCAAGCACTCATGTGAGATGATGTTGCTTTGCTTCATTATATGTGTTAGTTGTAACTGCTTATATGTATGTGTAGATTTCTTGTAGTTAGTTTGTTGCTTGTCTTGATATCTTTAGCTAGCCTTGAGCTTGAATTCCGAGGACAATTTTTTTAAGGTGGGTAGAGATATCACTCCTCGTTTCTGATATACGTATTTGAAACGTATTCTTGCTTGCTAGCATGGTTTTCAGGTTGGTTAGAGACCAGACAATTTTCTGGTAGAGTTTGGTTCTTGGTTTATTTTGAGATCAGGGCTTGGTTATGACTTGAACCATTGGTCAAGTGAACCAAACCCTCCCTATATAAACCAAAACACATACACACTCTCTTCTCTCATTATTTTCTTTCCATTCTCACTCTTAGGTTTTCTCTCTCCCTCCATAGGCAAGTACACCTTGGATAAAAATAGAAAAACTTTCTATTTTATGAGTCTATTATGTTTATTATGTAATTTTTCTTACATTTATTGGTATTTTCGGTTTTGGTGGATGGATTAGTGTAGATCTACATTTTTAAGTTTAGAAATTTTTATGTGTTCCTGAGTTTTCTTGGGTTTTGATCTCTAAAAACTTTTTGTTTTTGAAAACTTGTTGTTCTATGTTGATGAGCATTTGATTTTGAGTAGTTTAGAACTTTACTTTGTTGGATTTGGACTTCGTTTGAGTTTTCCATGGAAGGAACAAAACTTAGATTTTTGGAACTTCTATGGTCCTGCTGTTCTGGGACGAAGGAGCTCCATGTGGCACACTTGGCATGCAGCCTGGACTTCTCGCTCCAAAGTCAGCATACCGCCATCTTGTTGGACGCATGACTAAAATTTGCACATGTGCCCCTTGGCCAAATGCATGAAACTTGAACGAATAAAATTTTACTAAGTCTAAAAGATTTTATGCCGCCAAGTGTGTATGGGCCAAGAAGAGCATGCAGCCTCGTCGCCCATACAGCATCGAGCTATCTGTTTTCTCTTTCTTTGAATGCATGATGACTCAGCACCGCCTTGGCTCATCTTTTCATGATTTTGTCTTGTTCTTCTGAAATATTTTATTGCATGTCACATCTGTCACATATATCATTTTTTTACTTTTTTTTACTTGTATTTATTGCCCATCACTTCGGCACTCGTCTCGGAGAGTGGACTTTGCCTCGACTTTATGCGGCACCCTGGCATGTGGCCTACTTTTTCATGCACAAATACTTGATTGGTTTAATGGTTTCGTCTGATTGAATGATTATGATGCTATGTGTTGAACTTAGAAATGACTTGTATTGTGGTCTTGAATATATATATTTGTATATGGACCTAATAACCCAGATATGACCATGTGCTAAATTGACTAAGTACCTGACATGAGCCCTGTAGATGTGGCCTTATATGCACTTGTTAATTTTTCTTGATCACCTTATTATACGTTGGATAGAATAATGGACGTAGTTCAACTCGGGAGAAGTTCTGCAATTCCGGTCCTTGTTTGGTTTAAGGATTGTGGATCTGATCTCGAGGAGTTCTCGCACTACTCTTATTCTCATCTATCAATATAAATTAATGTGACCAGTACTTAACTGTCCTGTCCTGAATGACTTGCTACTAGATAACTTGTCCATAACCTTGATACTAGAACTTGTTCCTGCCTTGACTATTATATCTATATTGATACACTTGATCACACCAAGAGTGCTACTTTATATATATAGTGAGCTGTCGCTCTACATACTCTTGCAACATGATATATATAATTATTTTCATGCACGGATGTGGTAGTTGGACAGTGACTTTAGTCGTGGCTAGATAGTATTGATTGTTGCATCACACTTAAGTGAATCCATATTTAACTTGCGAGTAACAATATTGGTTCATATCAAGAGTGCCCGTACTTAAAGTACGACATATAATAAGAATGTTCATGTGACCACGGTATGAGATTCTATTAAACTAGGGTTAACTAGGCAACTTAATTTGTAGAGCATTGGGAGGGAACGATATCCCGAGATCGTGCATATCGAGCCACCCTAAATTAGATGGGAGTAAAGGCTGGCCACCACAGATATTGTATATCATCCGGACTAGTGGAGTACAGTTTCTGACCTAATTATAAGACCGAGCCGGTATCTTTTCTATAGAAAGCTTGAAATTGTTACTAATTGTTAATTATCTTAGTACCCTTGCAAGGGACCGGTGCATCTTATAAATATATTCTTGCTCGTATATCATTGGTTCAACCAGCCCTGCTCGATTAGGGCACGATCTGAAGATACTTATATTTATTGCATTTCTGGGATAACCTAGAGATCACATATCAAGCCGTAATAGATGATTGGCCGTTTAAATTGCTTGTAATGCATGCCTAGCTAGGAAAGCGGGCTATCGTGGCATGATGATTCAACCCATGTCCTTGTGTTGGTTGTTGGATTGCGTCGTTATGTTACGATAATCCATGGACTGAAGCTAGATTATTTCTCCTATGTAATATCTCTGATTGTGTATTGTGCCTTCTGTTAAGTGGAACTAAGGACATAGACTATTGTAGCATGATGCTTCAACTCATGTCCTTGTTTGGTTGTTTGGTTGCACTGTTGTGTTACGTTAGGTTGTGGATTGAAACAACAATGCATAGTTATTTTAGCCAGACCATAATCAAGGGACGTATTCTATCTTGATGTGATAAGGCACTTCCTGTCCTTGTTTGGTGAAGGGGTATCGTGTTACGTCATGGATATGACATATGCCATTGATTGTTGGCTCACGCATCTCATGCTATAGAACTGGTTTTGTTTCTTCATTTCGTGCTTCCTTTGTGGTACTTGCTATTTGGGGTCTGATCCCACTGGTTTTGCATGGCTAAGTTTAGAGCTAGTACCTGATGATCAAGCTTACTTCCCCCTCACTGATGTTACGCACTCGAAGGATGGCTACTGAGTGACACTAGTGGGTTTCTTTATTCACTGCTCGTATTTTGTGAACTATATTCTTTTGGGCGTTTAGCCAACCGACACCTGTTAGCCGACAAATCTGGACACTAGTTTCCTACATGACTGTAATATATTAAGACTGTAGCTGACTCACTATCATGTATACTTTTGATCTTGTATCTGGCTTATCATTTTGGTCTTGCTAGATCTCTAAGAACATTCTGATGCAGCGTTTGGAACACCTTACTGCTTATTCTGAAATATTATATGCTATTGCTACTTGTTTGAATGATTGAGATATAGAGGTTCTTGACCCTAGGAGACCTGATTGTAGTATGCACCACTTGTTTCTAGACAACCTTAACACATTGAGGGTTGCTTCGGTATTCCGCAATGTGTGGTTGGCTGAGTCATTCCCCCGCTCTCCAGCATTTTGGATCTAGGACGTGACAGTTTGTGATCTTTTTGGTATTAGTATATTATTTGTGATTTTTTTCTTTTTTGGAATTTTGGGTGTTGATATTTGGCTGACACTCAATCGTAGCTACAAATAGGAGATCGATTTCAACCTAATAAACCGAACAATTTAATCGGTTCGGTTATGATTCAAATCGGTTCGATTTCGATTTTAATTTTTTATATTTCATTTTTTTATAGTTTGGTTCGGTTGGAACCGAATTAACCGAGTACTCACCCCTACTCATATTTTTATTTCTTTATGTTCTTGTCATGTGGATTGAATTATAAAGGTGATTAGAGTTAGCTAGACAAATCTAGAACAACTTAAACGTATTTAAGTTGGACTGGAGTCCGCTCGGATTCGTAGCTGGCCGTTGCCACGTGGTCTACCGTATTTTTTGGGACTGGGACATGACAATGACCCAACCCAAATTTTATCAGAAACCCCAAAAGAAAAAAATTCTTTAATATTTTTTTATCCGTGATTGGGTTTAAAATTGCGTATTAGAAAATGCTTATTTTTTCTTTTAAGAAACAATCTAAGACTATTTGTGACAATAGCCTATGAATTTCTCTTTTAATAACAGCCTCCTATGTACCGTCAATAACTGTTTCTATAGCATTAAAAAAATTAACAGTAATTCTGAACCAAAGTCTAAACGGGTTATCGGTCACCATTGGCAACTGCAAAGCTCCCAAACCAACCTCTTTGGTTCATTGTACCAAATAAAGAATAAACAAATAAGTAATAAAAATAATAATAATGGAAGTGGTCCCCACTTATAATCCCTTTGTATTTGTAACGGCCCCTTCTATTCTCCTCGGGGAAATCGACGATTTTATTTGTACTAGTATATATGCACGTGTGTGTTGCACGTATTTCATATTATTTGAAAAAAATAATAATTTATTAAAAGAGCGAACCACAAATTTTTAATTTTATTATAGGTGGAAATATAATAGGCAGGAGCATGAAAGTTGGAAAAAATTAAATGACGGAAATATGAAAGGTTTCTTTTTATCTCTTGGGTTTATGTGCCTACTTTGCATGCATTTTTTATTAACTTTTGTTTTATTCTCCAAACTAGCTACTTTGTATACATTTAATACGTATTTAATTACTGTTTTTAATTACTTAGATATTCTTATCAACGTAATACATATTGAAATATAATGAAGGATATTTTTGGAACGAAAATTTTTCACGGTAAAACCTAGTTTTGGCATTATATTTATAGAATAGATTTATTCTTTTTTTCCCTTTTTCCTTGCTCACATGATTGTTCGATGACGACTCCGACGCAGACACCGACGCCGATGGTGACGACCCTCTCGACTATCACCTCCGACGAGCTCAACTTCCTCGTCTTCCGCTACCTCCAGGAATCAGGTCCATCTTTGATTCGATTTATAGGGTTTTACTTTCAGTCTTCCCCATGATTTCTAGGGTTTAGCAAATTTTTTCTATTTGGCTCTGATATTTTGGTGAAGAGAATTTTGGATTCCAACTAGGGGGGAAAGAAGTGTTTTTTTTTTTTATGTTGGAAGGCATTGATTTTGGGTTGTCCTGGTGAATTTTGGAGTGCCTATGACACGGACACGGACACGAAACTGATTTTCTGAGTGTCCTTGCTTTCCTGGTTGTATAAAGTTTGGTGCTGATTGTTAAGTTTTAACGCATATCTAAGTATCTATGGCTACATTGCGAGAAGGATAGGACGGTGCGGTATGGACACGGAGGTGAGGATAGAGCGCAGTGTATGTCTGTGCTTCCTAGGACATATGGTATAGAGGAGCCTATTTCACGCAACGACAGTCTATGTTGAATAGACACGAATACGATACGACACCATATGGATAAAGCAGCACGAACATGACTCAGATTTTTTGGATTGTAGTTTGTAGTGTCCTTGACGTTTCTGATACGATGTCGTACAGACACGACCGATATCTGAAGTGCCTGAGGCTGAAGGAATAAAAACTGCTTGGTTTCATTACTCGTTTGGTCTGGAGCCCTGGAACGAGTAGCCCAATTACTCGTTACACGATACACCAACAACAATACTAAGAAAATATTTATCCCAAAATTTTGGGATAAGCTATTTGAATCCTTTTTCTGTTAAGGGTCATGTCCTCTATAAGACTAACATAAATCATATCATTCTTTAAAATCTCAATCCATGTACATTTAGGCATAGCTCTAGTCCTAGTAGCTCATTTAATTACTATCTTGTCGTTCCTCTTTACCGGAACATCTATTGGCCTATGCTGCACATATCCAAATCACCTAATATGATTTTTTCAAATATTGTTCTCAATTGGAGCCACCTCTAACATTTTTCGAATATTCTTATTTCTTATCCTACCTTTCAATGCATTGACACTCATCCATTTTAGTATTATCATTTCTGCTATACTAATTTTTTGGACATGTTTTTTAACCCAACACTATGAACCATAAAACATGACTGGTCTTATAACATTTTTATATAATTCTTCTTTGAGCTTCATAGGTATCTTTCGATCACAAAGTACTCTAGAAGCAATTATTTTTAACTATCATGTTTTAATTCTACGTATGGTATCCTTTTTAATCTCTACATTATAATGAATCAATAACCTAAATATCGTAAAGTATCACTCACATGTATCTCTTGTCCATATATTGTACTCCCTATCTCATTTCTCTTTACCTTTTGGTTGAAGTTACACTTTATACACTTTGATTTTGTCCTACTAATATTAAATCCCTTAATTCCAAAGTTTTTCTCCATACTTGTAGTTTAACATCAAATCCTTTTATACTCTCATCGACTAATACAATTTTATCAATAAACATAATGGAACCTCTTCTGGGATATGCCTATTTATCTTATCCATAACTAGCACATTATCATACACTACTCCTCATGACTATGCTTAATAGTATCATCCATAAATAACCAAAATTCTTGGACTTAATGCTACTTTTGATGTAAGCCAAAGGTAATAAGAAATGCTTTACTATCTCCTGCAATAGTTGACACGATTGTCATGACTCCATCATACATTTCTTTTAATAGTCTCAATGTAGCTACTAGGACCTTCAAATCCCATCACATTAACTCTCTAGGAACTCTATCATAAGCTTTCTCTAAGTTAATAGAACCATATGCAAATTCGTTTTTTCTCTAAATATTTTTTTCTTCTTTAAATTATTTCCATAGTAGATATTCTCGGCATAAAACCAAATTGATTCTCTAATTTCTTTTCTTAATCCTTACCCAATTACCCTTTTCTCAGAGCTTCATGGTATGAAACATGAACTTAATTTCTCGATAGTTGTTACATCTTTGTATATCAACCTTATTTTTTCTCCCATATTTTTATATATGGGATGGGAACTACAATATTAGTTCTTTAATCCTTAGGATTTGATTGAATAATCAATGCGTCATATCAATCATTTCTTACCTAAACATTTTCAAACCTCACCAAGAATAGCATTGGGTCCTAGTGCTTTTCATTTTCTTTAAAGCCTCCTTATCTTCAGAAATTTCCATTTTACGACTATGGCAATATGACCTATCACCAACTAACTCTATCGTGAACTAATTTTTTTGGGGTACTAACTTGTATCTAAATTAAGCTCTTCTAGATTGCTCTCATTAAATAACTCGTAAAACTAATTCCACCTCTCCTTAATATTATTTTCTCGTACTAATATCTTTTGGTCTTCACTATTGATACATTTAATTTCCTAGGTCTCTATTCTTCCTTTATCTATTCTCTATTTTTAGCGAGTCTGTAAATATCTTTATCTTCCTTGGTTTCTAACCTCCTATATAAAGTATCGTAGGCCTTAGAGTTAGTCTCCCTCTATATACGGTATCTATTCCAAATGATGATAGTAATTTCAATAAATAAGAAAATATAGGGGAAAAAAAACCCAAAAAGAAGATAAGATATATGCCAAATAGCTTTAGTTAACAATAGCCTCTATGAAATAATAGTAATTAACAAACTCAGAATACCAATTTTATTGTAAACTTAAATAAATAACAAGGAAGTAGCGTTGAAGGAAAAAAGACAACCACAGGAGAATTGAGAGCATTCAGTTGCTGTTGATCAAAAAGCAGAAATTAAAAAATTCATTGGAAAAGAAAACTAATACTAACCTGGGCTCCTGGCTGCTGCCAGCTACTGATTGTCAGATTTGTTTCTAGTGGGTTCAGGATCTCTCACGTTTCTAGTGGGTTCGGGATCTCTCATGATGCCTAATCAAAGTAAAATCTAAGATGACCCGTCAGACAAAAAAAATAAAGGGGGCAGTTGAAGAAAAAGTAATGAAAAGGAAGGAAAAAAGACAAACAAAACTCGCCTGGACTTGCCTCCGACTGCCTTGCCATTGAGGTTGCAAAAGGGTCGATAGCTTCACCTGACTTTGTGTATCTTACGTTAGAGTAGACATGCAAAGGAAATAAGGGAAAGATGGAGAGAAAGAGTGTAATGGGGGATGCTTTTGGTTTTCATGGATATTTAATGCGGATTATGTTTTGGGTTGTTCTTACCAACCCGACTTTCAACCTGATACACTAACCGACCAACGGACAGGTATTACCGGCCTGATTAATCATTATTTGGCCGAATAATCCCCCAGACTGATTCATAGGCTGGAGTACATAGTTTCTACCTGGGTTTGTGCCGTTACCTATTACTTGGCAAGTGCTTGGCCGTATAATCTGGTTTTAGTAACACTTTCTGTTCTTCTGCGTCCTAGATGACACTTCTAGATTTTTCTATCCAAATGATTCATAATTACCAAGATTTTGTGATACACACATATGCAGATGTGGCCCTTAGTAGAGCTGAATGAAAGATAAGACTTCGTGACTGATAGAGATGTGGTCCTTAATAGAGCTGAATGGAAGATAAGAATTTATGAATTCCCATATATGATAATCTGTTTCTTCTCCTTCATCTTCTCAGTGCTGTCTATTTTTAGCTTTTGTGTGTAGTTCTTGGAATTGTCTATTAATGTTGCTTAAATATCAACATGGTGGTGAAAATTTTCTCATCACTTTAGTTCTTATTCCCTACTTATTTAACTTAGCTCTTCTGGACCTTTTTCCTCAGTTTAGATTAATTAATAAGAATAAGCATAGACTAAACCCTGAGCATATATCTTGCTGTTTCTCCATATAGAAGACACCATATACCAAATCAATAGCAATTTTTCTTTTAGTGTCATATATCTGGGGTCCCATAAGTGAGCACTCAGGAACTATGGTTAGTGTTCTGTTAATTGCTAATGTATCTGCATTCATCTCTTTCAGGTTTCACACATGCAGGATTTGCTCTAGGATATGAGGCAGGAATTAATAAAACTCCTATTAATGGCAACTTAATTCCGCCGGGTGCTCTTGTTACCCTCGTACAAAAAGGTTTTCAATATATAGAGTTGGAGGCAAACTTGGACCATGTAAGTGCGTGTACAACTTTAATGTGTTTATGTTTTTTCGACTTAGTTTGCAACTTATTTATCATAAGTTGATGAGAAAAGGCTTCGATAATGTGAAAGTAACTTAAAAAGCTTTATACCTCATATGTCCTAGAACAGTGATAATGTTTTGCTTATTAATGCTGCTTCAAATTCGCCAGGTTCACACAAATGGTGAAGATGACTTTTCACTTCTGCAACCTTTGGACATCATTACAAAAGATGTTCATGAACTACAACAGATCATAAAAGAGAAGAAAGAAAAACTTCAGAATGGACGAAATTTGGATAAAGATATTGGAGCCGAAGGAGAGAGAGAAAGACAGGAAAGAGAGAGAGAAAGGGATATAGAGAAGAGAGAAAAGGATAAAGTTCAAGAAAGAGAAAGAGAAAGAGAGAGAGAAAGAGAAAGGGATAAACAGCATGAGGAGAGAGAGAAGGATATTGCTGAGGACCGTGAAGATAAGACAAAGACTAGAACTGATGAAAATGAAGTCTGTAGTGGTAAATTGATCTATTGCATCTCTATTATTTTTATGTAATGTTTTCGATAGTTGATCTATATGCTGTTATTAGTACTACATTAAAGAAAGAGCTTGTCTGCTACACATATAATTATTGACTAGCGATAATCAGAAGTCTACTGAACGTGACTTCTTAAGAGAATTATATAGTATATAGGCAAAAACCTGCACAAACTGGGTTATCAGGTTCATAACCTGGTATTGGCTTTCTTTCAGTCTTTATTAATACTTCTAGATTTTCCAATACTGTAGATACATATGATCTAATAATCAGATACTTTTTTTAAGAAGAGTGGGTTACCAAATCTTGCCCTCTTACTTGGGGAATGGATTCAAGGGTTTTTTAGCAGACAATTAAGTAGTATTTTGGTTACACCTGCTGTCACCATTCTCTAGCTAGTAAATAAGTCAGATCGAGTATCCAGCAAGTGGTTTCTCATAGAAGATAATGTTTCCAAGAAAAAATCTTGTTATATTCTCGATGTAATTGCTACTTCGACTTGATTGTATTTCCAGAATTGACATGCAATTTGGTCAATAAAGTAGTGTTTTTTAACTTGTATTCTTTTTACCAAACATGTTGATATATAATTCAACAAGCATGTTGCCGCAGGTTGGTTCTCTTTTCTCATGTTAATTGTATGGTGGAAAGTGATATTCAAATGAATATCCAACTAAAACATGAGCATCGTACTTAAAATTTTTCATGTAGAAAGTATAACACCTTAAATTTGATCATCTCCCAGGAACCAATTTCTAACACTACATGCTTTTTAAATGTCAAAAACATGACTCTAATCACTAATGGTCATTTTATATCCACAACTTACTAGGAATCTAGAATTGATGATCGTCAAATAACAATACATTAACATGAGAACAACATAATAGTTGCTACAACAATTGTTACAAATTACAATAATAGTTATAACAATAGTAAACACATATTCCGCTTGGAGATTTTTTGTATGACAGCCTCCAGGATATCAGGGCTGACTTGGTCTTCTGTGTATTAGGACTTTCAATTTCTCTGACAGTCTTTTTAAACTTCTTCTTTCCTAGTTAATCAAAGTCTTCAAAGACAATAAATTCTTGTGCAGATCTTAAATTACTTGAACTATTAGAGACCATCTAAGCGTAATGTGGTTAGGGAAAAAACCACAGTTTGTAGTATCAGCCGAAACTGATCTGATACGGCCGATACCAATACGGTTTGACATGTCCCGATCCGATACCGCCCCATATCCGATACCGACCGATACCAACATTGGAGGTCTCTTTTCGGTCAATTCCACAAAGAAAATTGAATGAAAAAGACCAATTAGCAAGATGAAAAATCATAGTAAGGTTGTAAAAAACATGTAAAAGAGAAAAACTTATCTATCGTATGTAAATCAATTGGCAAGGGTGACTACTATTTCGTTCAATTTCAAAACTATTAAGAAACAACACTGGAATTACTTAAAATTATGCCTAAATGTATAAAATATATTTTCTAAAATATTAATAATTTACTAATAGCTATTTGCTTTCCGATACCATAAAATCCGATACTCCGATCCGAAACCGCCGATACTACCGATAACGCCGATACCGATACTCGTAGGAATGGTCCGATTCCGATACCGATAATTTGAACCTTGGAAAAAACACTGTAGTGTGAATCTTAATGAATGCATGTATACTCATATCAATATCATTCATCTTGTAAGTCACTGAAGCATGCAATGGTGTCTTGATTTCCCTTCTTAGTATTTTTTAATTTGGATCTATGTCAAACATCTAGATAATTTTCATCAGTTAGTATCTGATATAATTATATATCTACATGACTCATCTTTGCCTCTAAGCAGCATCTTACTTTAGTTGAATATTTCTAATTACTAATTCTTCACTTATCCCAGAACAACTTAGCTTCAAGCTTGCAAAATCAATTTTAATTTATTTGACACTATCTGAAGAATACTATTTCTAATCTAGTGGGGTTTTGACTGTTTAGTTTGGTTATTAGATGGTGAAATTGATACCATTTCTGATAGTGTCCTTCAAATTAGTTATGATGCACTGCTCACATTTGTTGTACACATATTAACTTTATGGACTGTTGTTGATAGAATAATCAATTTAAATCGTTAAATAGTTGCAAGGTGGAAAAGTATGGTTTTCCGCAGTAAACAAATATTGATTTCACTTTTGATAAGCTTTAATTCATTTTTGAATGTCGAAGGTTCTTTTCTAGATATTTTAGTATATATTTTTGGAGTAAATTGTTAGTCTTGTGTTAACTTCAATGCTATACTAAGTGGGGGCAGGGCTGGTTGCTGATTAGCTGGATTTCATAGCATATTAATTGCAATTACGCAGCTATCCTGAAAATTTTACTTAATTGACCACCCAATTATTTAGATGACTAGTAGCCTATTAATTGCCACCCATTCCAATTTTTTAGATTATTGATAAAATGGCACTGAACCTTGAAATGTCTTATGTTTTTCATTTCCTTGTTTCCTGCATAACTGTTTGCTTCTTTCTTTTTGTTTTTATTGTTACAATAATTATGATGGTGATAATAAACTTACTGACCGTAATGTTGCTGCTGCTTCTGGGGTGGTTATTTGTGGAACTAAGCCTATTGTTTTTTCATTATTCTAAGATTTCTACTCTAATGTTCTTTATGTACTTTGAGTAGGGCCTGAACCTATGGACATCACCCCTTCCCCTGCTCTTCCAGCTATCGAGATTCCTAGGACTGATGTGACTATCTTGGAAGGACACAGTTCTGAGGTGCATGTTATTTCCCATGACAATGTATACTTTTTGTTACCTAAACAATCTTGAATTGACGCTGTAAAAAAATATACGGTGTTTGCTATGGTTAGAGGTAATGGCCCTTAATATAGCAGGATGGTAGAAAATAATCCAAAAGCTGACCATTTGTTTTTGGGATAAAGGCTTTTTAGTTGTTCTTTGTTTTATTGTTGTATTCTATACCTTGGTTATTAAAAATATATGTTATTTCATTTATTCACTGCACTTTCTATCCTTAGGTGTTTGCTTGTGCATGGAGCCCAACAGGTTCTCTTCTAGCATCTGGGTGAGTAAATTATATCTTCTTACGTCTTTGTTTCCCTTGTTGTAGACTATGCCATCTCAAGTGCCACTCCTGTATGGTATAACTGTAATCCTTTCTGCTGTTTTGTTTCCATTAGTTTGTATCTATTTTAGAACTAATTTTGCTTTGTCTGTTTATTGCAAAGAATATTTGTAGGTTTTTCTTTTTTAATTGAAGCAATGTCTTCAATTAGAGTCATGATAGTGGAGCAGTAAAGCATTAGATAGTTTATTACAGAAGGTTTATTTTATTTGTATGCCTAGGATTAATGTCCATAATTGACACAGGACAAGAAGTATAGGGCAATCAATACGGGTCAACTACGAAATAGCTGTCTGAATTTTTGTGGAATGTAATTGTAAATGATCATCATCATCATCCAAGCCTCTCCCATCAGAATGGGGTTGGCTATGGAGCATAATAAAGCAATAAAGCTACATGGAAGTTTTTATGACGGGTTATCAACCCTCTATGTTGGTACCAAATTCCCAGCCAATTGTAAATGATGGTTCTCAATAATATTTCACCCAGTTGCCGTAGAAAAGCACAAAAATAACAATTGAATTAAATAACAACTGAATTCAAGGTAAGCTTCGAGTTTACCAAATGATCACGAAGTTGCACTACGCAATCAAACATGTCAAACTCGTGGCAATTGAATTTATGGTAAGCTTCAAGTTTACCAGATGATCACCAAGTTGCACCACATAATCAAACGGATCAAATCTCACTCCACGAACGATGAGTTCACACATCCAAGTCTTTGTTCCGAGGTCTGAAGAAGATCAATCGAGATCCCATGCGAGACTCTTGATTGGGTTGAGAAAGTGGAAAGTAGATAGATGATGATGTGGGACTTATAAGGTTTACGATTAGAGGAGTGGTTTGCTATCAGTTTGCAGCAACAACAGAGCAATAGTAATTTTGGTGTTCTGCAGTGCAGTGACAAACAAAAACAGGGCAGCTGTGTCTGCCTACGCAAATTAGCAAGGCAGAAATTAGGGGAGCAGGTTTAGTCCGTCAGCAGAAAGAAAAAGTCTGTTTTTGGTCAGAATCTGCACAGCAGCATATAGAAAGAGGGCTTAAGGCAGGTTTCAGGACAGGTTCTAATGTTCTAATCTGTCTCATGCAGACAGTAATGCAGCAATGAGATAACTCAGCAGCAACACAAACATCAAGGAAGTAGATGGAAGGATTTAGATCAAGGTTCGCAATAGCGGAATCGGTATCGGACCCTTCCTATGAGTTTCGGTATCGGTAGTATCGGCGGTTTTGGATCAAGTATCAGAAAGCAAATAATTATTAATAAATTATTAAAATTTTAGAAAAATATTTTATATATCTATGCATAATTTTAAGTATTTTTTGTGTTGTTTCTTACTAGTTTTGAAATTTAATGAAATAGTAGTCATCCTTACCGATTGATTTACCTGCGATAGATAAGTTTTATTCTTTTACAACCTTATTTTGCCTTTACAACCTTGTTGATTGGTCTTTTTCATTCCATTTTCTTTGCCAAATTGACTGAAAAGAGACTCCCCAATGTTGGTATCGGTCAGTATCGATATCGGTCGGTATTGGATCGGGATATGCCACATTGTATCGGTATCAACCGATACTTCAAACTATGATTATGGGTCCGTATCGATATCGGTCGGTATTGGATCGGGACATGCCACATTGTATCGGTATCAACTGATACTTCAAACTATGATTATGGGTCCAATCGAGTTCGATTTGAGATTTGACTTGGTTTATTTTCGGGTGCACTTATTTGAGTTGCTGTAATTACTTAGGTGCACATGTTTTCAATTATTCACATTGGTGAACATGGGTATTTTTCTAGGATAAGTTATATTTGGTAGTTTTAATTAGGATTTGTTTTATTTGGTAACCTTAAGTAGCATTGATTTCTTAATGGCCAAGCATTGTAAGGATATATAAAGAGATGCAAACTTTTGTTTTAGTTCAATGAAGAGTTGAGATTTTATTTCAGTTTATGGTGTCATTGCCTATTCATAAATAGAATGTTCTTTTTATTTTCTCCATAAACCCTAATCTAAAAGATATGTTCCTCCATCAATAATGCTATATATTTCCTTTTTTCTTTCTGATTTTAGTGCCAGAATGATATTGCATGAACAAGGTGGTTGTATTGGAAGTAGTAAATTTGGATTAATATGCTCATCGAATGATTTGTTTCCATATCTTTTTTTATTTCTACCCTGATGCAATTCTCAGATAAACGCTATATTACCAACCTCACTGGCACAAGCCTCTTTTATCATCTACTTTTATGTTGCCTGATGCAATTCTCAAATAAACTATATATTAGCAACCTCACTGGAACAAGCATCTTTTATCATCTATTTCTATGTTGCATTTGTAACTTTTTTAACTTACTTCCTTTTTTTTCCCTTCTACTTTTCATCTTATTCTATCATCAGTCACTATTTATGTTTATAGTGCATGATCAGATTAATGATAGCTTTGCTGATCCTTAGATCTTGATTTTGACTTGATCCTCACTATGTTAAATTTTTTTGGCTGGCGTCCACGACTCACTTGTATGATGACTTTATGGCTCCACATGTTGCTACCTAAGTGCATTTATTTTCATTGACTTTGTTGGTCTTTACCCCAAACAACCGTCCATTCTCATCAAAGGTCACTACCCAATCATTATGCAGCACGATGGCTAGGGTATATACTATATAGGCAGTAGAACACCTTCATATGTAGGATATTGTTCCATTGTCAATGAAGTTGAGCACATTTAGTTAGTCACACCGATCCATTTGCAGTGCAGAAACTCCATCATCCCCCTAGGCAGCTGACCACTTCACTTAATTTTTCCGCTTTAAGAACAGTAGCTCTTAGTTTCCGTAAGAGCCATTCTTTTAATATTCTAAAAGTTTTCTACATCAAGTCAATGGATGATTGAAGGGACTTGCTGTGTGAAAATCCCATTAAAGGTTGTCTCATTCTTCTAGTAAGGCATGTTCCATGGTGCAGCGAGATGCTAAGTTCTGAATCATTAAGGGAGCTAGTTGAATCGTCCTTCAAGCATGGGCTAGACCATTGACGTGTGTTTATGGTTCTAGGAGGACAGTATTAATTACTTCTTGTTCGGAATTCTTCTCTGTCTATGACTCGAACTTTTGAGCTTAATTTGCATTCTTGGTTTCCCTTTATTTGCTATATATTTGGTTTACAGATTATTATTCTTTTATCTGAATAAGATCTGTCTGTAAAGCTATGGTTATTCCTGAGCATTCACTGGCTGTCCTTTATAAACTCTGTTATTAAGGTCTGGGGACTCGACAGCTCGAATTTGGACAATTCTAGATGGTCCTTGTGGATCTAGCATGCAAATTCAACCACCACGTGTGCAAGTGTTAAAACATTTCAAGGGGAGACTTGAGAAGAGCAAGGATGTCACAACGCTCGATTGGAATGTAAGCTTTGTTCTTCTTGTGATTAACCATCTTGATATACTGGTCTTCTAAGATGGAATGCTGTTTTCTTTTTCCCTTTTGAAACATCAATTAGAGTCCCAGAAAATTTCACCTTTCTAAAGATATAGTTGGTTAATGCATGGTGTAATTGGTGTTTTTTACATCACCTTTATCAAATAATGGTGGCTTCTTTTTACATGGTTTGATATATGCAGGGAGAAGGGACATTACTAGCATCAGGTTCTTATGATGGTCAGGCTAGAATATGGAGTAAAGATGGTAAGTTGTTTTTTGCATGATTTTCCTCGTCTCTATAAATCTTTTTTTTTTTAAACTCATTAATGCCATTATCAAAGTGGAGGCCTTGTGAGGATCAAGACTTATGTTTTTGACAAATGTAATTGGTACCTTTTCTGCTAGAGAAGAGAGGCAGGCAGATATAGTTCTTGGAAGCTTTCAGTTGCACTTCTTTACTTCACTAGTGTAGTGTAACGCTATATTCTCTCCATCTCTCTCTCACTCTCTAGTTTATCAGTACTTTCTAATATTGGGATGCTAATGGGTTGACAATTTGACTAGTTTAATAGTAAGCTTTATAATTAAATTATTATAAGAAATTGATCATCGTGTTGGGGTCAGGGGTTGGCTGGTGGGGATGAGTGGATCTTGATCAAGAATTATTATTTATTAATTTTTGGGGGTGGATAGCCATTAAGTAAAATCGTTGGGGACGGCATGGGGAACTTTTAAAAACATTGGATTTGGATATGTTTTAACCAAGAGAAGAAAAACGTAATAGGAAGGAATAGGGACTCTCTTTTTTCCCCTTCTATTCTGAAGGTTGCTCCCTCGAGTCGCTTCTTTCAATAATTCAATTAGGTTTGCAACTCTAGGATCTAATTTGAGCTATCTGACTGTGAATGTATGATACAAACCAATTTTATATTAAGTGGTTCCATTACGCGCTTGGTCTGTGATCAGTTACCAATTAACCGGATTATTTGGCAGATAAATCACAACTATGTGGCCACTTGCAATTTCATATTACTCGGTCACCCAATTAATCAGATGAAGTGTTTGCTTACCTGGTCGATTAATGACTGATTAATCTGATGAATAAAACACTGATACAAACTACATGAGAATAAGTGATAAAAACTACCATGATCTTTAATTGATGAAAGAACCCCACAACCTTCTCCATCTCCACATACCCCATCGGCCATACCTGGTAGCTACTTATACGATATAAGTATTTCTGTTGAAAAGAAATGAAGATAGTGCCGTTTGCATATTCACGATCAGACAGTTGAGAGTAATTTAAGAAATAGAAAGGGAGGGAGAACCTTTTACCCTTCTAATCTCCCGAGGCAAACATTATTTGATGTGCTTATTTGAAATGGATTGCTTAGTTTTCTTTTTGACGAGATTATTATAATATATGGAACATATATCACGTTAACCCATATGAAATTAATTGCTTCAAACATTTCTTGTATACGATAGTATCATGTTGTTTGGTAATAACTAAAATGGCAAGTAAACTACAGAATAAACAGCCCTCAAGTATTTTTAACTCAAATTTTGTTTTATTTTTTTATAAGTTTACCACTGTTATTTTTTAAGAGCATAGTTACTAAATCACGTGTCAAGTCATTTTAACCTAATTTTGTTGTAATGGTTTTCGTAAGTGTATACTGGTTAATAGTTGTGTTTTGTTTGAAGTGCAGTGAATTTCTAATATTTCCTCGATAGTTTTGTTGAACTTATAAAATAGCTATTAAATATCTACGAGGACTTTTGAATTCTCCACAATCAAATATGCAGATAACCTGGATACGGGAGTTACAAAAGCATTTTCTTATCAGTTTAATATATACAAATGTTTTTAATCTTTGATAATTAAACATTGAAGCACTGATGTTTTACGATTCCAGCCGTCTAATTAGATTGTTTTAGTTACAACGTACTATGCCTGGTATTGAGCAATAGTGGATTGTAAACAGGTGAGTTAAAGAATACTCTAAGCAAGCATAAAGGACCAATATTCTCTTTGAAGTGGAACAAGAAGGGTGATTATCTCCTTAGTGGTAGTGTAGATAAAACAGCTATTGTGTGGGATACAAAGACGTGGGAGTATAAGCAACAATTTGAGTTTCATTCAGGTATTTCCCTCTAGTTATGAAGCTTATATGACAATTAACATGCTTTTATTTCCTTTTGTTTTTCAGGAGCATCAGAATATAATGCTCATGTTTACCCTTTGCAGCTCCAACACTTGATGTTGATTGGAGAAACAATGTCTCTTTTGCAACATGTTCAACAGACCACATGATTTATGTCTGCAAGATTGGTGAAACTGTTCCAATGAAAGCTTTCGCAGGGCATCAGGTTAGAACTAAACCATGGACCCTTATCTATCGTACCAGAATAAAGAATCTGACAAGCAGGCTGTCAGCCTGACAGTAATATCATCATACTGGTGAATGAACCATTTACATAGCAACCTTCATGTCATTACTACTCCGTTTTACATTTTAACTGTAGTTCAAAACTAAAAGTTGTCTAAAGTGTCTGCTTAGGCAAAAGCATATGTTGCCTTGCCCAGGCTATGAGAGTCTGCTTCCAGGCGGCTGGGCCACCTTTTCTTATAGGCAGCACCCTACCGCTCTACAGCAGGTTCTTAATCTTAGGTGCTAGATGGTATGTCCTGGTAGACTCAATAGTCTATATTGGATTAATGGGTCAACCTATTTGTGGCAGGTTTATTTCACTTAAAATCTTCCGGCTAGGATACATGATCTTTAATCTTTTATCCAACTGACCTCTTCTGAGGAAACTAATTTCTATGTTGAAATTATTTCATGGTTAATTCTATTGGATTAGTTGTATCTTCAATTGATTTTGATGAATTATCATTATTACTAATAGAACTTGGAATTATTTCATCATTATATTTGTTTTATTTACTTGTTTACTTGGTCAATGTAGATCAATTTTCACTTGTCGCAACTTGTTTGCAACTATTAATTATTTGCTGGAAATATTTCTGTATAGGGCTTGACATTGTTTACTGGGTTAATTTAATTTTCATGATTTTTTGTTACTTGGCTAATGTAGGGTTGTTCCTTTGATATTGATCAACCATTTAATTCACTACTATGACTTGCACATATCATGGTGGCCATGGATCTGCACGTGGTCATCCTTCGATAACTACCCGGGGATGTGGTAATAGGGGTCGGGGATGGGGTCGAGCTGCTCTCTATCTTTCCTACTATAAGGAAGCTAATCATCGCAAAGATGGTGTTCCGAGAAGCATGAATATGCTGATGATATTCCTACTGCTCGCCAGACATGTACACCAGCTATTACTGCCGAGTCTTCACCTTCTGTTGGCCAAATACCTCTCTCTAGTGACGAATGGTACCAGTTGCACATTCTCCTATTCTTTATATCCCCTTCAACTTCTGTTGTTTAGATACCTCTCTTGAGTGATGAATGGTGCCAGTTGCGCAATCTTCTCTCCTCTATAGCTCATGATAATCTTTCTACTCTATCAGATCTCTCTCTCTCTCTCTCTCTCTCTCTTCTCATTCTCACTCTTGAATTGTTGATTTGAGCACGCCGAATCACATGTCATATGCGGACCCATCTTATCTTGCCTATAGTCCTCACAAGTTTATTTCTATGGCCGACAATACTACTCTTTCCGGTGCTGTTGATTTATCTTTTTCTTTAACTTTACACATGAACAATGTTTTGACTGTTCCTTCTTTGCACCATAAATTTTAATCTATTCTATAACTTACAAATGATTCCAATTGCTTTGTGTCTTTTTATTCCTCTCAATTTTTGATACAGGGCCTTCTGATATAGCAACATATTAGTTTGGGGGGGGGGGGGGGGGGTGGTGGCTTGAGCAAAATGATCTTTACTATATGGATCTCCAATACATCTCTTGTTGTTTTCTCTATACAATGCGGACACCCTCCATTATTCTCTTTAAAAGCTATGTTACCAAATTTAGATCGATCTATTTTTAGGAAGAATTATCGCTCATCTTTTATCTGGTTGATAAAAGACATGATTCTCCTTTTGATTTAGTTTATACTAATATTGGGGCATATAAGATTTCTAGTGTGTATGTTTATAGATTTATCACTCAACGGAGATGAAGGAAGGTGGTCATCCCGATGGTCGATTGAGGAGGAGGATTTATAGTGATGGTGATCATATATGAAGTAGTAATGGTCCGAGGAGCAACACTCAAGATCTGGATGGAGCAATGGTGCTCTAGATGGTTGGAAGAGAGAGGTGAGTATCGAGGGAGCTTCTCGTCGTAGTCGCAAAAGAGGGGCTATAGTAATAGCGATGGTCCATGTGAGATTTTGATAGGTTTAGTGTATCAATGGGTTGTGGCGTGGATTGTCAGGGTTAGGGTTCCCGTAGGGTTAGTATTTACATGGGGGGGGGGGGGGGGTAGGGGGCGTAGATGGGTGGGGGTTAGGGTTCTGAATGGATTGAGGTGTGGCTAAGATTGCGGTTCGAAGGTGGTGACAAGATAGCTAGAATGTGGTTTCAAGCTTATTGTGATTGTAGGGAGACAAGGAGGGAGTGATCGGAGAGTTGTTGGAGAGTGGTGGTGCATTTCGAATTTGGATTTAGAAGGAAAATGATGGAGGCTAGGGTTTGGGAACGACAAAAGAGTTTGACCAAATGAACCTACTTTACTCTGATACCATATTGAGAAGTTGACTTCAACAATAATGGACAAAAGTTTCCTACACCTACTTTATCTTTTAGCTGGACGAAGAATCCCCTTGTTTGTTATTTTATGAGGTTCCACGTATTTAGAAGTTATTTGAGCCGCAAGTGGAAAGATTTGGAAGGCAATGATCGATTGAGGAATTCAGTACAATGAATAGTGAACTAGAAGAGCCTTAACTTTTCTACACCTGTCATATCTTCTCTTAAAGTATTTATTTGAAGATTATATTGTACAAAAGTGTGAGAATCAAGATAAATTGTGTTACAAGCTTCCATGGCAGTTTCGACATTGACATGTTAGTTCATTTTTGGGGCAACTTTCTAAAGTGTTGGAATATTATAAGTATGTAACCTTCAACCCTCAACATAGCTCTAGAGTTTTTGTGCAATGACAGGTTTTTTAACATCGTAATAGAGTAACCTACAATCCATCTTCTAATACTCTAGCACCCGTTTTACAAGTGGATTAAAAAAATACTGCAGCTTGAATCAATTTCTTTGCCCAAAGTGGCCCCCTCTACCTTTGGGGTCGTGTTCGAATAATAGAAATATTTACCCCTCAATCTTCACTATAGCTCTAGTGTTTGGGTGCATTGAGACGGTTTTTAATAGAAAGCAATGGAGAGGGTTGCTTTCAAAAGTTGCTTCCGCTTTTTGGAAAGCAACAACAATGCTAAACCAGGCCTCCATCGAGTAATATTGATACTACCATTACTTTCTTCAATTCTTTACCAGAAAGATGGTACTACTTCTCTATTCAGACAAAAAACATTAGGCCTTTGATAAGATTGTCCCTTGTAGAGCCCTCGTCATAGTCAGACAAAAACACGTAGGTTTTGTAAACAGAAAGAGTCTATGTAGTAACAAGAAAATAGTACAATTTTGTAATGAATATTTTATGACAACTTGAACCTCTTTATTTCTTTCATTTTTTTGTTTAATAACCTTTATGATGTTTCTTTCACAATATTCTAATATTGTCGTCTGACACGATCATAGTTTATGCTGTACTGTGAGTAATGGAAGTGTAGTATATGTCATATACATATTGTAAACATGTAAAAATATGCTCTGAGTTAATGGTTTTTCTTTGGTTTCTAGTGTATATATACATAGTCATATATTATTTTGTTTGGACTTTGTTAACTATTAATTAAACTAATATGAAACTTGTGCTTCCAACAAGTTGTATACTTAATCCAGTTTTTCTGTCCTTCAGCTACACGAGTCAACAAATAGTCAGTTCTATGTCATTTTATGGCATATGAATTTCAAAAATAATTGAGATGTTGTGGCATGTATTTTCTTCTCAATATTATTAGGAAAGTGATTGTTGTATTCCGTACGAAGAAAACTACGAACATATTCGAGATAGTTTGGTAGGACTATCTTTTGCAGTAAATAAATTTCAGATACCCTCTTTTTTTGTCAATGAACATATCTTTCCTAAAACTGTTGATAGCTATGAAACACGGACACTCCAAAAATATGCGCCCTTTCGTGTTGGACACGTATTGGACACAACGTGGACACTCCAAAATACAATAGGACACCAAATTAGGTGCCATGTCCATGTTGCCATATTCTTACCGTGTCATGTCGTATTCGTGTCCAAGCTAGATAGGTTGATAGATACTCTGCATATTATAAATTATCTAACAGTTGCCGAGAAATATTGGCATTTTCAACATGATTAATTCAGGCATAATTTCTTCCATCTAATTGTTGCAAAACTATATTTTTCTATTTATGATTTCAGGGTGAGGTTAATGCTATTAAATGGGATCCAACTGGGACGCTGTTAGCTTCATGCTCTGATGATGGGACTGCAAAGGTAAATATATGGATCAATACTTGTTAGTCTAGTAGTATTGTAATGTTCATTGTTGTCTTAGCATGAGATGCGAAGTCCATGGTAGTTGACTATATAATAGATTCATTGCATCGAACTGCGAAGAATGCTAATATATCCAGAACGTTTTTGATTCAGCTGTGATTACTCTTTGTTTCCACTTTCTTCTTTCAATATTCTGCTGTTCTCTCTGTTGTTCCTTTTTTTGTTTGTTTCTTTTGTTATTAATTTTGTTGTGGAAGACAATCCTGGTCTCCTCATAATTCGGAACACAACCCAGTTGAGGGGTGTCGATTGTCGTAATTGCTATCCCCCCTCCCTCCTCCTCCTCCTCCTCCTCCTCCTCTAATGGTTTCATTATGTGCTCCGCAAGCCTGGTTATAAATAAACTAGATTACCTGGCAATTATGCAGACACCTAAAGTTATACTTATCACCCACACAGTTATTCAGATTACACGTCAATTAATCAGCCCATTAGTTTCTTGCTTAATCTAAATCTTAGACCATAGCAGTATGTTACTTAAACCCTATTTTATTTCAAATCACACATCACATCAAAGTAAACTAACTAATATTCACAAAGAAAGAAAATTATTCTACCGAACACATGAAATAGTTATATAATGTCGAAACTAGTGTTTCAAAAGGCACGAGGTGCACTTGAGGCGCTAAGGTCCTTTGGAGCCAAACTGCATGGTGAGGCGTGGGCTCAACGAAGCAAGACAAATTTATTTGGATTTTTTTAATAATATAGACTCAAATTAACAAACTCATATTATGTCTAATCAATTCATAACATGATTAAAATATTAAAAAGTGGAGTACATAAATCATAAAGATAACAACAAAAAGTTCACTATTGTTCAAAACTCAAAACAAACTATCAAAAGTTCATAATAATAGAAAAATTGACAATCCTAAAAATCATCACCACCCATATTATCATCTCTATCACAAATACTACCGACATATTTGTATCAACATCAACAACCACCTCCAATACGAAACCTATTAATTACACAAGAAAAATTTAGGGTCTGTTTGGTTAGTAATTATAACTCAGTTTTCTGAGTCATAACATGAGGAGCGTAGTAAATAACGTTTGGCCCAAAGCTTTTGAAAATGTATACTTGGAAATTTTTTTCAGAACTCTGCTTTTAAACACTGATTTCTGAGAGCGGCTTTGGGCTTTTTTCAGAACACTCTTTTTTAGTTTCCGCACTGTTTGGCGGGCCCCACCCCCAAACCAATCCCCAGACCAACCCCTCTCTCTCCGGATTCTCTCTCCACTTTTCTCTTCCAGTGGCGGCCGAGTCTATCCCTAACCCTAGCCCGCCTCGAGGATGACCTTCTCGTCGACCTCACGTCAATCGCTCGAGGACGACGACCTCACGACGACTGCTCGAGGAGGAGGAGGACGACCTTCTCGTCAAGCTGGCGGTCGTGGAGGTCCTCCTCTGCTTGAGGTTGCCTCGTCGACGACCTCACTCGACCTTTATCGCATCTCTACCTCGTTGTCGTCGACTCCACCTCGTCGTCGAGCAGCGGAAGTCGACTCCACCTCGTCGTCGAGCAACGATCGACTCCACCTCATCTCTGGAGCTTCTCGAACCACCACCTTGCCATAGTGCCAAATCCACCGAGCCGCGTCGACGACCGCGGACGAAATCGACGACCCCTGGACGTGGTCGACTTAGGATTAGGGTTTTGGTTTTGGGTTTTCGTCGACTTAGAGTTAGGGTTTTGGGACGTCGACCTCGACTGTTGGCTACAGTGCTCGCCAACGCGAAGACAACGGCTCGCAGACATCGTGCAGAACGGTCGTCGAAGACCGGTGGTCGTCGACGGAGCTCTGGGGAAAGACCTAAGATATTGGACACCAAAAGCTGGACACAAAAATTATGGATACCATACATTCATAATTATTTTCCAGAATCTGATTTTTTTTTTTACTAAACAGAATCTTTTTTTTTCAAGCAAACTATTTTTCAAATGAAAGTAACCAAATGCAAACTCAAAATCTCTATACTCAAAAAATAACTTTATAACTTACTTTCAGAAAACTATTTTCAAAACAAAATTTTAGAAAGTCTATCCAAATGGATCCCTAGTTGTTTGACTTGATACATTTGATAGTGTTTCTATTCTTAGGATCCGGTTGGTGACAATATTTTCTGCTATGATGTTTTCTTGCTTGACTTAATAACATTAGAAGTTATGGTAGAAATCTATTAATTAAATAGAAGATTAGTTAATTTATTATAAACACTAAAATACTAAAACATATCTATTACAATAAAGAAAGAACAAAATATAAAGAAATTATTTAAATAGAAGACTAGTTAAATTATTATAAACACTAAAATACTTAAACATATCTATTACAGTAAAGAAAGAACAAAATATGAAGTAAAGAAAAACACTAGGTTAATGAGTCTCATGCGCTTCATATATGCATCAATAGTAGGCATGAAATGCATGTCAAAACTAACCGTGGCATGAGTTGCACGGACAATAATACGAGACGTAGCACATTTTTCTTGAAAAACTAGAATACCATACATTGTGGACGTGCTGCGCACATGCGCGCTTTATATATATATATATATATATATATATATATATATATATATATATATATATCGATTTATCAAAGGTTAATTTATAGAAATAGTTGAAAAGCTACAAGAACAACAAAGCCATTAGTTCCAACACTTAGGTTGGAGTTTTTGGACTTGGAATCAACAATGAAAATATTATTGCATTAAGTACAATACATAGAGAGCTATATATGGAAAAGGAATTGATTACTTGGGCTTGGGGAGGAAATGAGGCAAGTAGAAAGGGCGTCCCAGTGCTATAAGGTAGGAAGAGGTAAATGTGCAAATTTATTAATTATTTGGGGGGTGGGGGGGGGGGGGGGGGGGGGAGGGTGGGGAGGGGGAGACAATGAGAGGTAAATATATAAATAAAATTCATCAAGTTTTCCCTTTTAAAATGTGAAAAAACTACTTTTTGTTTTGTTTTCGTGTCCACTTTCATGCCCTTGACGTGTTCCGATGTGTCAAGTATTCATAGAAATAATGTGTAGGAAGAGGTAAATATGCAAATTAATCAATTACTTGGGGAGACAAAAAGACAATGAGAGGTAAATATATAAATAAATTCATTAAGTTTTTCCTTTTAAATCCGTGAAAGAATTCTTTTTTTTATTTCATGTTCACCTACATGACATTGACGTGTCCCTACGTGTCCCGTATTCGCAGAAATAATGTGTTGGACATGTGTCCTTGACGTGTCCATGTAGGACACTTGTCCGTGCTTCATACAATAAACATAGTTGTGGTTACAAAGGAGAAGGTCAAGTTCTGACCCGCAAAACAGCAACAAGACCGGAAAATTTTCAAAACTATCAAGCGAATTGGGTGTATCTTCAATGAAACATGCTTATCATGGCTATCTAGTGGACGTTCAAGAAGGAAATGATATGGAAACTAGAATTCCATGTTTATGACTCTTCTGTATATCGTATCTCATGATTCAGTCATTTACTATGTTGGGAGTTACCAAGTCTCAACTGTTTGATTTAATCTAGGTAGTCGCTACAGGGTTCCAGTCAGAGATGGTTTCGGGTAACTTGGGTCTCATTGACCTTTGGAGGGGGGGGGGGGGGGGTGAGGCTGTTGGTTTAGGATATTTCACTGTGGGTCATGTCATAATGTACTATGAGATGGTTGGCTAATATGGCTCAAATTTGATCTCTTTAGGGTAAGATTGTAGGATCTTTCTTTGCAGGTGATGTCAGAATGTTTTGACTACGGATCCCTTTCCTATCTACATTTGAGAATGTCTTGGTTTAGTGGATGCTCTCTACATCATTTCTGAATTCTAAATCTTTCGGTGGAAAAGATACAGTACAGAAAATCTATTGAGTATTTCTCCCATCATGCTCACGAATTCTCATGTTATTTCCGTTTTTGCTTCCATCAAAGTTTTTAGAATCAAGTATTCCATTTATTGGATTGGAGAATATTTCCCTTTCTCCATGGTTTTACATCATATTGGTATTTTAGACCCTTTGTTCCTAAAACCAAGCTTACATTTGTATGATACCAATCTGTCTCGACTACTCCCAAGCAAAGATCAAGTAACAAGACAATTGAAGACATTTAGAAAGATGGATGACGAGGTATGGAAGCTAGTGTAGCCTTCTCAAAGCCACAATTAGGTCCATCATGGTGACTATACAAGCAATTCTTCGATAACTCTCACATTCTTCAATTCTAAGCCGAGTACTACAACTCCCTCTCATTCTTCAATTCCAAGCCACAATTAGGTCCATCATGGTGACTACAACAAGTTTGAGTTGGCAAAGCTTGAATAGTAAGAATCTAACATAGGAGGGAAAAGAGGTTAAATAAAAGAACGTACATAATTTCAAGCAATTCGGTACAAACCCATTTAAGGTGGAGTTAAATATTTTTCACTTGTCCGATAGGACATAGAAAAGCTGTATAGTTTAGTCACCCAACCTACAATCTACCATGTTTATGGCTATTATAGCCATCAAAACGCCTGTGGTACCCTCTTAAAGTTAAACAAGCTATACATATCACATGGTGCTTATAGTTATATCAGTTCACAATTTCCAAAATGACTTGGAATACCTTTACAAAACTTGATCAATTCTACTCACTTAACGAGGAATATAGATTGATCAATGCTATTCTACTTGGATTGCTGTTGATTTAACAAGTCGTGAATAATTAAGAAGCCACAATCAATTGAAGATTGTACCAGAAAATTCCATAAACATAATATTCTACTTTGGATTCCCATAGATGGTGATCTGATTCATAAATATTTTGGAGGATTGCGTAAGCTCATTCAAAACAAGTTGAAGTTACCCGTGGATAGCATCAGGGAAGCTATTAGAAAGACAACGCCATCTGGAACCAAACGGAAGAGTGGGAAGAAAGATTAGAAAATCATAGACGAAGAAATGGCAAAGATGAAAATCAAAGGGAGCACAAAAAGTATAGAAGCTACAAAGACCTCTATTGTGACTAGGTTCTCAATGGTAATCAATAATTGGACAACACAATCTGGTTATTCAAAACTTAAGGGGTTGAATTTGGATTTTAACATTCAAACCAAAATATTTAGTGAATGGGATTAGCACAAAACCTCATTTGATCCCGCTACCCGACAAGAAATCCAATACTATTTTAGAGTTATTCTAGGGATTTTGAGGAAAGAAATTAGGGTTCTGTTTACTACTTGAATATTACTCACACTTGTTAACAACCTTTTTGGAACAGGAAAATAATCCTAAAAGAAATACTTAATGCTCTTTCATACTGGATTAATATTTTGAAGTTGAAATGATAATATCAAAACCAGTTTTTAAACTTGGTACAAATGGAGAAATATAAATTTTCACAACCTTATGAAGCTGAAAAGATACATAGGACTAAAGTTTAGGATCTTAATGGCGTTCTAACATTTTTTGGGACCATGTGTGTTACAAGAATGGATATCAGTTGGCACTTTAGCATGTACACATTTTTTTTCTGGAGGACAAGTATGTCAAAGCCCTTTCCCTCGTCCTCCATGAAAAAGTCCTAAAATGAATACTTAATGTTCTTCCGTACCTGTAATATTTCGACCTTAAACTGATAATATCAAAAGCAGCTTTAAAACTATTACAAACGGAGAAATACAAGTTTCATGACCTTATGAAGATGGAGAGATGTATAGCAATTAAGATTAAGATCTATGTTATTTTGACATTCTTTGGGACCAAGTGGGTTAGGAGAATGGATCTCAGTTGCACTTTAATCACGTAGATGATTTTCGTGGAGGACAAATATGTCAAAGCCCTATTCGTTTCTCCTGATCTATCAAAGGAAGCTTTCCTTGATCATAGCTTCCTTACATCTCATTCGCATCCAGCACCAGTATATACTTACTATCCACTAACCCAACAGCCACCAACTCTGAGGATTCTGTGATTTTATGTGTGAGAGAGTCAGATTTAAACATGTATGTGTAAAGTACAATAGAACGTTTTTCTTACTAATAGAAGAAATCTTATCTGGTCATGATTCCATTTTCAATTTGTCATCTGCATATGACGCCAGATCTAAAAGCTTGCAAATTGTTCAACAGATTTGGAGTCTTAAGAATGACAAATGTTTACAAGACTTCAAGGAACATCAAAAGGTTTGAGTGCTTTCACGTGAGATTAACTTAGCATTCTTCATTTCATGGTTATCATTTCTTTTCCTGGATATTCTTACAGGAAATATATACTATTAGATGGAGCCCCACTGGCCCTGGCACAAACAACCCTAATCAGCAATTGCTCTTGGCTAGGTAAATTGATATGACTGTCATTCTGTTAGTGAAAATTCTGTTAGTTTCTGCTGGATGGAGAAGATTTTTAATTGGCAGTTAAATTGAGGCTTTGCATTTTCTTTTATCGTTGATGCATACCTGTATTATCACTTGTTTTGCATCATTTGTTATGCTTTAGCTTTCCTCACAGTTGTCTAAATCTTTAAATATAGTCAGTCTTTGGTCAGCATATTCCTTTGTTCTTAGCTATGTACAATCTGGTTCTCGAACTTAAATTGGAAGAAAGACTTGCTGTAGCAATTTCAGCATCAACACAACCATTGAATGACAATATTAAAAACATTCTTTTGTGATCACCTTTATAATTATATGAAACTTGATTCTCTTTTATGTTTTTACTACATACTGAATGACTGCACATCTTAGATTTTGCTGTTTCTGAATTTACTTATTTGAAATATATCTGGAAATGTTGAACAAGAGAGTGAGTTAGTAGGTTTTACCGAGGTAAATCATCTGAATTTTTCTATGGCTAGAAGATTGAAATATTCTTTTGTTCATGTTGGATAATCAACCGAAGTAAAGTTTGTATACGAAGTAGGGAAAATGACGGATTTTGTTACTAAGAGTTAGTGAACTTCTTAATCCTTACCACAAATCAAACAGTGTTCTATTTATTGAAAGGTGAACCACATATATTATTATATATGTGTCAACAAGCTTTGGCTCAAATGCTCAAATGGTCAACAAGCTTTGGCTCAAATGGTCAAAGTCTTGGAGACAAAAGAATCTGGAAACCGGGTGGTCGGTGGTTAGAATCCCCTAGATGCCCCTCTTAAATAAAGGGGAGGAACCGAGAAATTTAGATATCGGTTGATAGAGAGCTGGACCTGGAGGAAGACTCTATCCGGTTAAAGGATCATGGTAGTGACGATCAAGTCCGAGCGGAGCATGCGATGAAGATCGTCCAAGTGACAGATCGAGGAAGGATGCATCATGCGGAGAAAATTAAGGATCAATGTGCAGAGATTCAGACCCAACTAGGAAGGGGAAAAAGTGATGTTATAAGTTCCAAGTTTAGCATAGACTGTAATACAATTAACTTAGTTGCAACACACACACAACGGCTTCAAAACGTCTCAAAATTGAGCTGTTTAAACTGTATGTATATCCTCAATTAATTAAGAAAAAAATACAGAAAAAGACAATTCCAAAACTTTTAATCGTAATAAAAAAATAGTCTAAATGAGTCGTCACAATTAAAAATTAAGAAAAAAAATAACTAATGACTTAACTACATGATATTATCTAACTACCTATACATATATCTATAACAAATTTTAATTAAAATATAAACATATCTATAACAAATCCTATATATATATATATATATATATATATATATATATATATATATATATAACAAATTTTAATTCAAATACATTCAAATATTTAAACTACGTGCAACACGTGAATTTACTATATATATATATATATATAAAGCTAGGGCATACAGGCGACGGGAGTGCCGCCTAGAGAGACGCACCCTGCACTAGGGTTCGGCCTAGCAGGGGATCCTGGGAGGGATCCAGACCGCTCGAAGGAGGAGGAAGATGATGGTGGCCGTCTCCGGCCAGGGAGAACGGCCGAGGGGCAGGTGGACAACAGTCATACGTCGGCGAAGGGTTCCTGCAGGCGCCAATGTGCGGTCTGTTGGAATAGAGGCTATGACGGGAGGACGGAGGAGGACAAGGGTTGGATGGCGGAGAGGCGGTGTAGGCCAACACGGGCTGGAGCTAGGGTTGGGAGTTCTTCTCCGATGGTAGGGACGCAGATGGGAGGCCCTACAACAATGCATGTTCCTTCACCAAGTCAGGGAAAGCATGGAAGACATCTCCAGAGGCGCACCATGGCGATACACGACGGCGGAGAAAGGCAAGCAACCGATGCAAGGAGAGGGGAGACCCAGTTCGTGGGCAGACTGCTTCCGGGTAGCGAGGATGCAGACAGTGGGCAAATGGAATGTGCCTAAGCGTGTTGGTAACGAAGTTAGAGCGGTGTTCATGACGACAAATCTAGCAGAAACTTCGGCTTATTGGCAAAACATTGTCAAGTTGTACGTACGGGAGAACATGCCGTTTTTCGGGCAGGTCCGAGCCTACGCTAATAGAGTTTGGAGACCGAAGGGGCACATGAAAATTTTCTCTCGGGAGAATGGTTTCCACTATGTGCGCTTTGCATTTAGGGGATATGGAGAGAATTCTGCAAGGAGGACCCTGGACCATCGATGGCCGGTTAATCATTATGAAGGTATGGACTCAGGAGTCGAAGTACGAAAGGGAGTTACTACATTCAGTTCCTATTTGGATGCGGTTACCTGAGTGGCCTATTAATTACTGGAGTATTGATATGATGATGCAGATGGCTAGCATGGTAGGCAACTCGATCAAAGCAGACGAAGCTACTTCAAATATAGCTAGATTGGGTTACGCGAGAATTTTTGTAGAAATAGCGGCAGACAAGGAGCTTCCACGAGTGCTGTAATATGAGTTGGAAACTGGAGAAGTTTACACGCAAAGAGTGGAATATGAATGGGTTTCCCCCGTATGTCGCACTTGCAAGTGCTTTGGACACCCGGCTAAGGAATGTAAGAAGACCAGCGGCCTGCAAGCCGAGACGCCAACCACGAATGGGCGTGGGGGCTACACCAATGACACGAACTAGGTGGCCCAGGGGACAACAGAGGTGGATTGATCAGCATCAGGAGATCGGGTAGGCAGCAGTGCCAATACAGTAATACACTCTAACCTTCATCCCAGGGGATGGAGGTCAAGATCGATATAGGCCTGGATAAAGCTATTGAGGTGAGGAGGCCTTGCGAGGCTCATCACGAGGTGCGGTCATGAGAGGGAGGCGAGATTGACAGCAGTGACGAGCATTGATTGGTAGTCTTCCAGGCATCTAGCCTGGCCGGGCTTGAACCGTTGGCGGCCAAGGGCGCTGGGAGGAAGGAACTCGTCACGGGTTCATCCCGTGCAAGCTGGAAGGACTCCAACAACGGGCACAAGGGGAAGTCAGGGGTGATACAGACTTATGCGAGCCGAAAACATCATGTTGGCCCAATACGGGAGGACGATGGACGATCTACACTTGGCTCAAGGACTGATGGGGTTCGGGAGATGCAAAATACGAGGGGGGGAGGGAGATGCTTTGTATTGACAACCCCCGATGGCAGAAGGTGCACAACCTGGATGCGGTCTCACCTATTGACGAGGAGCAGTGAGATGGGGAAAGGAATGCGACTGTTAATAACCCAGTTAACAGTTTGTCTAGTATCATTGGGGTATCCCAATTGGATTAGATGTCTGTGATTGCGTGGAACGTGCAGGGGGCATGTTCGCTGGGGAGGTGGAAGGAGATAAGTGATGTACTGAGGAAGGAGGACTTGGCATAATCGCTCTGCTGGAAACTAAAATCAAGTCAGCAAGGATGATTTAAAAAAGAACGTCACTGAACTGGAAGCAGGTCAATAACTTAGATTTGTGTGATATGGCAAGAATATGGGTCCGTTGAGATACGAGTTGGGACGGTCATGTGCTTCATGTGACGGACCAGCTTATTGCGGTGATATTCACCAATCAAGGTGATTTCAGATTTGCATTTGGGGCTGTTTACGGCCACAATGATAGACGACGTCGGGACGGACTTTTGGCTGGATATTTGTTGCATTAACAAGATGACGGAGGACCAACATGGACTGCCACTGGTGATTATGGGGGATTTCAACGCGCTGATGTATCGACACGAGAAGGTTGGGAGAATGGTGGTTCCGGATTGCATCCTAGAGAACTTTCAACACTGCTTGTTGAAGTTGGGATTGAGACAGTTGGAGAGGGTGGACCACTTGTGGACATGGCACAACAAGACAGTTCGTAACCGGGTGGCCTGCCAATTGGATCGCGCTTTTGGTAATAGGGCGTGATTTGATACTTGTCCAGGTGTGGGAGCCGAGGGATTACAGGCGTATATTTCAGATCATTCACCAATATGTGTCCGCCTTGTAGAGAGGCAGCGGAGAAGTGCCCGTCCGTTCCTTTATAACAACAAATGGACTATGATGGAAGGGTACAATGCAGTGGTGCAACGGGAACTCCAAAAAACTGTTAACGGGAATCCCCAATACTGGTTCGTCTCAAGACTCAAAGCTTGTTAAGGCTGGCCTTAAAGCACTGGAACAGGGCGGCCTGCGGTGATATTCACCAATAAAGGTGATTTCAGATTTGTATTTGAGGCTGTTTACAGCAACAATGATAGACAACGTCGGGACAGACTTTGGCTGGATTTTTGTCACATTAGCAGGATGGCGGAGGATCAGCATGGACTGCCACTGGTGGTTGTGGGGGATTACAACGCTCTCATGTATCGACACGAGAAGGATGGGGGAAGGGTGGTTCCGGATTGCATCCTGGAGGACTTTCAACACTGCTTGTTGAAGTCGGGATTGAGACAGTTGGAGAGTCTGGGCCACTTGTGGACATGGCACAACACGGCAGTTCTTAATCGGGTGGCCTGCCAATTGGATCGCGCTTTTAGTAATAGGGCGTGGTTTGATACTTCTTCAGGTGTGGGAGCCGAGGGATTACATGCGTGTATTTCAGATCATTCATCAATCTGTGTCCGCCTTGTAGAGAGGCAGCGGAGAAGTGTTCGTCTGTTCCGTTATAACAACAAATGGGCCATGATGGAAGGGTACAATGCAGTGGTGCATCGAGAATTCCAAAAAACTGTTAACGGGAATCCCCAATACTGGCTCGTCTCAAGACTCAAGCTGGTTAAGGCTGGCCCTAAGCGCTGGAACAGGGCGGCCCCAATCAGCAAGCTTTGTGAGAATGAGCGTGAGCTGGATGAGCTTCAATCGCGGCTGCAACAAGACATCCCGAATCCGACTGTCGCGACGGTGGAGAGGGAGCAGGTGGCTGAGATAGGGTTGCTCCGGTTGCAAGAGCAAGTGGAGATGGCGCAAAGGGCGAAGTGTTGGTGGCTTCGGGACGGAGATCGGTGTACACAATTCTTCTATGATGTGGTTCGCACAAGGCAACACCATATCAGTAAACTCATTGATGTCAGTGGATATGAAGTTGCATCTCCTAAGGATATTCAGGAGGAGGCGGTCATGTATTATTCAGAACTTTACAACCAGTCTGATTATTTGCATTTTTTTTCCTGAGCTGGTTTGTAAACGTGAGGTCACCCCGTTGGAAAATCGTGTACTTTTGGCTCCGGTGTCTATGGAGGTCGAATTTATCATTAAAAAATTTTGACCCCAATGAAGCGCGGGGACCAGATGGATTTGGCAGCAAGTTCTATAAAAACGCACTAGGATGAGATCAAAGGTGAAGTGCTGGAAGTGATTACTAATTCTTCTAAAATGGTAGACTCCTGAAAGAGCTGAATCATACTTTCCTCACCCTGATTCCAAAGAAGGAGGGCGCTACATCACTTATGGACTTCAGACATATTGCATGCTGTAACTACTTGTACAAGCTGATTACTCACCTGATTTGTCGGCGAATGGAGGGGATTATGCAGAGCTGATATCGTCTTACCAGGCGGCCTTCATCAAGGAAAGAGACATTGATGACAATAACCTTTTAGCGCATGAGATGGTCCGAAACTTCAAGAAACCAGGGGGCAACCGGTCGTGCATCAAATTGGACAGAAGGCGTACGATACCAGCAACAGGGAGTTTGTTTGTCAAATTATGCTGGACATGGGATTCGACAGACACTGGGTGGCTATTATTCAGGAATGCATTACCACGCCGACGTTCTCTGTCCTGGTCAGCGGGCAACCGTATGGATTTAATCATAGCAGCAGGGGGTTGAGGCGGGGAATCCATTGTCGTCGTACCTGTTTACTATAGCGATGGAACATTTCTCGTGTCTTATGGAGTTAGCATTGCTCAGGAAGCAGATTATCCCTCTGCATATGAGGGTGATGTCGCAAGTATTGCACCTGATCTATGCGGATGATCTCCTGGTTTTCTTGAGACCATCGATACGCGGTCTTACTCGGTTGGCTTCAATCATGTAAGTCTTTGGTCGCCACACGGGTTTACATCTGAATCGGGATAAGAGCAAGGCGTACTTCAACGCTCACTGCCCAAATAAGGAGGCTTTTGTGCAACTCTGCATATGAGTGTGGCATGCTTCTAATCAAATATTTGGGTATCCCACTGTCCGTCAACTATGCCAGAGATACATACTGCCAGAGCTTAGTTGAGTACACGCAAAAGCGCGTGGAAGGGTGGCACGAGTATGATGAGGGAAGACAAAAACAATCTCTCCTAGAGTCTGTCTTTTGGCAGGTGCATCGAATTAGTGCGTGCGGTGATTACGACTATTACCAGGCATTGGCTACAGGCCATCTTGCTTCCTACTGCTACTATACTGCGGATTGAGAGGATATGTGCAAACTTTATATGGAGAGGGATATCCATGTTATAGGATGGGAGACCTTGTGTCGTCTAAAGAGGAGGGAGGTGTGGGACTATGGCCACTGTGGCTTCTCTGAAATGTGGCAGGGTTGAAGGTTCTTTGGAAGCTCCTGACCAAGGATTCTTTATGGGCTAGTTGGACGAGGAACAAGTATTTGCAGGGGAGTAATCTGTGGGGGCGGCGGCCAAACAATGATGACTCAGTCATCTTCAAAAACATACTTCACTACCGCGATGTCCTTAAGCAGAACATATTAAGGGTTTTCAAGGATGGGGAGAGCACGGACTTATGGCTTGATCCCTAGATTGATCACCAAAATATGGTGGAGCGGGGGAGGGGGGTGCAACGCATATGCGATGGCAGCAAGAGGAGAGCAGGTCAGCTCTATATTGTGTCAAGGAGTTTGGCGGCCTGAAATCCATGGGTACATGCGGCAGTTCGCCGACTTGATGCGTGGGCTGCAGATCGACGTCACCCTCGGGGAGGATGCCTGGAGCTGGGACCGCACGGGGAGCCGAGAGTTCGTTCATCGTGAGGTAGTGTACAACATTCGGACCACTCGTCCGAAGTGAGAGCTCGCAGACATCGTTTGGCTCAGAGACGTAGCGAGTAAGATGCAATACTCGTTATACAAGTTGGGGCTTGGTAGGTTGCTCACCCGAGATAGACTGAATAGATTCGGGTTGCAAACGGTCGAGCTACAATGCGTTATATGTCGGCAAGGTGATGAAACTATGGAGCACATGTTTTTAATTGTCCGGCGTCATGGTGCATATGGGTGGCCCAAAGGGAGAAGTTACGACTAAGGGGCAGGGGTTCTCAAGACTGGAAAGATATCGTGGAGGACATCAGACAAGCACGAAGACAGGGGTCAGGGTGGTTCATCGAAGCACGTATTCGACTGGCTGCGACAGTATGTCATGTATGGAGAGCGAACAACCGCATTTTTAAGGGGTTGGAGACGACTATTGTCGGAATCATTCATAATATTTATCATGATGTGTGTGTGATGGGGAATAAGGGGAAGAAACAGTAGGGAGATCTAGTGTGTATTCGGAGACAGTTGTTTAATTATAATTCAATTTCCTTTTTCCAAATATATATATATATATATATATATATATATATATATATATATAAACATTAGCCCAAGTAGTCAAGTCTTGAAGACACATGAACCCTTGGAAACTACGTTGGAGGTTTGATTTCTTTGGGCGTGATATCCAGTTAAATATCAAAGGGGGGAGTAACAGAGAATTTCATATAGCGACTGATCGAGAGTCGGACTAGAAGAGTGGTCTATCTAGGCCAAGAATCGTGGTACCGATTGTCGGTCCGAGTAGAATGTTTGATGGAGATCGACATGAGCGGCGGTTCGAGGAATGATGCTTCATACGTGAAAATAAAATAAAATCGAGGATCAACGTACATAGATTGAGACCCCACTAAGCCGAGGAGATATGATAATGTAATAAGCCCCATGCTAAGCTTTGGGGCATAGACTCTAATACTATTAGAGATTCCTTCCTTTAGGTAACCAATAGTCAAACTATATGCTCCTTTCACTCCCTAAAGTTATTCCTCTCTTGATGAGCTTTGAAACAACGTTCTTCTTCTAAAACTTCTTTAAAAACTTATAGAGGCTTTGTTATCTTCTTAGATGTCCTATAAGTTCCTTTCTTTTCCGTATTTTTCACTCATCCATTGATGCCATAAGGAGTTGTCCATTGAGCCCATAAAGAGTTATCTGCTAAGAACTTCCACGGTAGCTTGATTGCACAATATGTCAGGCATGTGCTGGACTTCCTTTACGGGCAGGTTTGAGAATCCTCGTTTTAAGTAATCTGGAAATGTATTTCTCAAAATGAGAAAAATAGTCCTTCCAGGAACATATAAGTTATTAATAGTACTCTCTTGTAAATCTGAATATAATCTTTTTAACTTGAAGACTATATAAGATAAATCTAATATAAATATATCTTTTGTATTATCTAATTAAGTTTAGTTATCAAATCTATCATATGAAAACTATTGTATTTAAGAGACATGAAGTAATTAATAGACTGGATTAGATATTTTTTTCTTTGAAAAGGTAGGCAGCTTTACTGATGTTTCAAAAAATAATAAATACAAGATACTTCTCTATACGAGTATTAGTTACAATTCTCCTCCTAAGGAAATTCCCAGAAGTCAATCAAGGCAGGTATCCATTCTTGGCGTACATTCTTTTTACTACACTTATGCATGAGCATGTGGACATTCCTTCTTATTCTTTGCATCAACCAGTGGTTTCTAACAATCTCCTTAATTGATGATTCTCCTATTCCTTTCTTGCCAAATATGCCAGGAATTATGGATATGTCAAACCAGAATATAGTCTTTGGTCCCCATAGGGCTGAAGGCCTGTATTGCTTGAATGGACTCGAGCAATCCAAGGGCAGAATAAATTATCAAGGGTTCAACAATGGGCCTCCAAATATCCATAGAATAGGGACATTTAAAGAACAAATGTTCTATACATTCATCATCCACTTTGACAAAGCGCACATCTTCTATATTGAACAAGCTCATGCTGATAGATGACCCCTAGTTTGCAACCTATCCTTGAGAGCTCTGTAAGTACAATAAGGCATCTTAGGCCAATGTCCAGAGTACCAAAAAACATCATACCAGTCCACCTTCATCTGATCTCCTCTAACTATCTATACACTTTTGAAAGAGAACAACCCCGTGTTATTAGGCTTCCAGATCCAGTAATCATCACTGCTAGATCTCCCTCAATCTGAATATTGCCTATTTTCTCAGCCATAGGAGAAGTAGTTCTAAGTGCTGCTGGGCTCCATCTTCCTTCCTGAATAATAGATGCCACTGTCACATCCTCATTACAAATAGTAAAAGTAAACCAGGAACGGGCATGAAACCAAACCTCATCAAAACACACCCTATGTTTCATCTCCTTCGCTCGAGTGCAGTCTTCGTCCTTTTATTGTCTTACCCTCCTCTATTTCAGTCCGACCACATCGCTGGATACATAACCATCAACGACCAACAACTTGCACGTGCAAACTGGAACAATATTCTTGCCGTCATATTCTTGGTAACTACAACTCGCTGGTACAATTTCACAGTGAGTTCATGAGGGTGCTATTGCTCTTGGGTTTTGTTTGGCGATGGCGGAACACTGTTTCCGTCACTACTGATCTTCCGCACAACCTTGGATAGCGGAATGCTGTTTCTGGTACTACTTATCGACACAACTTCGGACAGCAGAACACTGTAGTAAGCTCATCAGCGCATACAATAATTGTAGATGACGGTGTCTATTGGGGCTTAGTACGAGTTGGGTTTGGTGTTGTGAGATCCATGAAGTGAACTTATGCTGGATGAGCGCTGTCCATTGCATGGTAGTTGAAGTATATTAATAACATGGGTTCATGGGTGCCCATGGCTGAGTTCTAAAGATTGACAAACATAAGGAGTACTGGAGGAAAATCTCAAGTCATATGTCCGACATCAATCTCATTCTCACAACATGTATGTGTTCCTAAATAGTGACATGTAGTTGAGAGATGCAGTATAAGTCTGAGAGTTAAGCGAAGTGCTAAACTAGGAATGACTCAAGTATCTTTAAGCTAATCATCTTAACCATTGCTTATAATTTAAGGGCTCAGATGCATTTTGTCACCTTCTCATATAACATCCTTTTCTCACCTGATATATATATTATACAAAAATGTTCTAGAACCACCCGAGTGGTTTCATATTATGGAACCACCCTATTTTACATGAGTTGGATTTGGATTGGGTGGTTGGAATTAAAATGTGTAGACCACACCACATTTTAATCTCATCCACTCAATTCCAATCCAACCTATGTAACATAGGGTGGTTCCATAATATGAAACCACCAGGATGGTTCTCGAGCATTATATATATATATATATATATATATATATATATATACGGTGCGGAAAGAGACCGCCTACTGTCTAGGCGGTCGAGGCGGCCGCCATTTAGAACAATGATATATATATATATATATATATATATATAAGTGTTCTAAATGGCGGCCGTCTAGACGGTAGGCGGTCTCTCTCCGCACCGTTTTTTCAGTAGGCGGCCAATGGGGCTTTGGCGGCATAGGTGGACGTCTAGACGGAGCAATACCTAACAAGATGTTTTGGCCAAACGATTTTGCAAGTATTATGGGCCTATGGTTCACTTTTACAAGACTAAAATTTAATAAATCTTTGTTCTACAACATCGTTATACATGAAACATCCTTAAAATATGTATATAATGCAAAATATTGTGGTAAAATAGTAAAAAAATGTCCAAAATGTATCAACCGCCTAGATGGTGCCTAGGTTATAGGCGGACTCTTTCCGCCGCGCACCCGCATACCTCCGTTTAGAACCTTGATATATATATATATATATATATATATATATATATATATATATATATATAAGCAGCATCTTTTTCGAACTCTCACTTGTAGGGATACCAACATAGATACTATCAACATTCAAATGCAAGCATGCTCAAGAAGTAACAAATCTTGGACCTGGTCTTTAGTCCTTCATACCATACTATTACCATGCTCCTGGTGTTTCTTTTAGCCTTTGCCTTAGCTGTGCTATTACCTTTGCCCCCAACCTGGTTTTGCACTGTCACCACATACATTGCAGTTTCATTTCCATAGGAGAATCTTACCCACCTGACTCAATACTTTGTTAGTAATTCTCTGCAGCCAGAGTGGGAATCATAAGGGTGTGAGTTTAACGATAGATGGGAATCATAGGGGGGATCCATGCTGGAGTTGAGAACATGCCCTTCTTGAAGCTAGTATTTGTCGTTCATTCCAGGGCCACCACCAACTAACCATCGAATATCCAGGGCACTCTATAAAGATCTTCTTTGCTTTGTGTGTACATCAAAAAAACTTGATGAACCCTTTCTTTCTAATAAAACCTGCATAAAGGAAATAGAATTTGCACATCTTTGATGTTTATTTGATCATGTAGACAATCACTCTTAGTGTTTACCTTGCTTCTCCTCTTTTCTCCTCAAACTCCTTTATTTCGTAAAACTTCTCTTTATTTGGAGATATAGATCAGAAGCTCCTAGCTTCTTCCTCACAACGCAATAGTTCTAAATAGTGTTGTTAAAGGCGCCCAAAAGGAGAGAGACGGTGTTTTACCGTCTAATTCAAAGGTAGACGAGGTATCTTCTCTTGGCGTCGCCAAAGTGAGAAAGTCACCAAAGGTGAGATTAGGCGAATGGGTAATTATGTGCACCTAAACGCACGTCTAAGTGTATTGGAAATGTTATGCAACTTTTTTTTTTTAACTTTGTTTGGATTTTTTTTATGAGTCTTATGGGCTTGTTTGGTTTTTGGTCTTTTTTTAAGTTTTAATAGTGTAAGTTACTATCTAAACATACATAAAAAAAGAGAGGAGATTGCGTAGAATGAAGATTTCATTTTCGATGATGATATTGATAATAATGAAGTCTTAGACTTTAGATGATGAAGATTAATGATGGATGATTGAGCAGGAAGAAGGATTTGTTAACTCATTTAGGAATGTGGAACATTAACTCGTTAATTATCTTATGTTTGTTTTTCATTTGAACAATTTGTCTTCTATCATAATGACTTATGTGTGATATTATTGTTTGTAAACTTAATGTGTTTCATAGACTATTTTGTGATATTGTTAAGTTACTTTGTTGTTTTCTATTGGTAATTTGATATTGTTTTGACTCTTTTTTTTAGTTTATTGTCTAAAATTCAAGTTTGATGAGTTTTTAGGGATATAGAGCATATTTAGATAACCTAACATGCATTACAAAGATATTATGAAAAGGGAATTTAAAAAGACCCCCCGGTGACACTTTTCTTCTCCGGGCGGGACTAGAGTCACTAGACGTGCCTAGGCGCTCAAAGGTGATGAGGCGAGATAGCTCGCCTAAGAGTGCCTAGAGCTTTTTAAAACATTGGTTCTAAGGTCATGGCTTGTGTTCTCCCTCTCCTACCAGAAAAAGTGTTTCCTAAGGCTATAGCTTGCGTCTTCCCTTTCTTGGAAAAAGTTTTTGGTCTCTGAATTCTGCTATCAACCACCTTTGATATATTCACAGTTTATCACTAAATTTGGACACCCCTTGTTTCCTTTTTTTTTTCTTTTTCAAATTGACCTTAAAGTACCTAAACCTAAGCCGTATACCTTAATAATATATGACACAAGTTTGAGTTCCATAATGGCTTCCACAAAGCAAGTTCTTTAACATAGATTCAAAGCTGCCCATAAGTACCTGAGAGATTCATCTCGTGCTTTTGCCATTCGTATGTGCTCCTCGGCTTAATGTTCCATGGAGATGAATGCAATCCCCACTATCATGTGTAGATTGTGTTCTAGTCTAGGGGAACTGGAATGGTGCTCTTTGCTAGTATCATCTTAAAAATGCATGATCGAAAAGGTAGGTCTACCTAATCGGCAACTTCTCTTGTAGGTTTAGGGCAATATCCTTTCTTGTTTATGGCCACTTTGGCTAGAAATCTGGCACTAACACAGAAGACTGATGTATGGTTGTCATCTGGTCATTTAACTGTCATTTATGTTTTGGAGCTTGTCATACTCTTTATGGTCATCCCTATTCTGATGAGGGGAGAAGGCTATGATGATGCTGATGTCAAAGATGATTTTTTTTTTCTATGTTAAGTAGTTTGACCAAGAAGTCTTACATAAGTTTATGTAGGAGATTAAGAGCCTTAAGCATTGCTAAAATCATTTTCGTCCATCTGACTCGATGCTAAGATGAATCGTTTAATTGGGGACATTTATTTTGTCTGTAAACAAAAATATTGTGATCCTAATCTTGTCACTGGGAACTATGGTCTTTTACACTAAGTGTTATGTTTTCTTCAGTGTCCTCTTGATAAAGTCCATGATGCACTCTTTTGTAGTTCCTCAGTTTGTTGTTTGGCCTCCGCCAAAGCTAGTTCTCCAACAGAACGTCTAAACTTGCCCATGTGTGCCTACTATGTTCTTTCATGTTAAATTAATTTGTCATGGCATGCCACATTTCCTGCTCTTATTAAGATATTTCATGCTAACTAACTTGACCAATAGTTACTAAGGTCACTCGTGATTATTTAGGAAAGCGAGAGGCTAAAGTGTCCTAAGATCATTTCCCTTCACCTGCCCTCAATACTAGGAAAACAAATATATATTTATTGATGTCCATGACTAAATAATCTGACTCTAATTTTGTGATTAGGAATTCTACTTATTATAACCATCATTTGGTCTCCAATAAAGTAGTGTTATAGATGCCGGTTGAAATGTCCTACATGTCAGCTGACACGTTATTTTCACAAGCAAACCACCACATAGTTGGCACCATATTTCGATAATATCGTTTGAGAGTATATTGGCCGATTAATCGGGCAGAGAGTGATATATCTGCCTACACGAAACAACCCAATATCGAACAATATATTCAAAAATAAGATTTTGATATTTGTTAACGTTAAACACTTAGTCCCAACCGTTAACCCCTAATGTAGAGTGGTTACAGAGTGACATGTCGAGGAGTCTCGGATTAATCGTCTAATGAGTACAAAACTAAGTGTGTGAAAGAATGCATAGGTTAGTAGTTTTTATATTTGTGCTTATCTTAATTAGGCTCCTAATGTTACTAGTTTTTTATTTATTTGGACTTCAATTGTTATCGTGTTATGTTTGTTGTTAGGTTTAGGACATTTAGAAATTGGAATTAGATAGTATATATAATATGTAATATACTGATATCCGGCATTTTAAAATGTCTCAGGCATTCAACATATGACATTTCAAAATCCAAATCGACATGGACCCAACATCTGACATCTAGAACCTTGCCTATAAGTAACGTTCAAGATGCATCTTAGATTCTATAAACAAAGATACTGAAAAAGCCTAAAATATTCTTTCGCATGTTTATGTTATGAGTTTCGTATCTACGATGCATGTTGTAGACTTCAAGTTATTTCTCTACAAGTTTTGATGGCTAGTGTTGATTTATGAATCTGCTACATTCATTTAGTGCATCCTTTGACTCGTCAATCAAGCTATGGGGTGTGGAGCAAGGAAGTGCTCTGTACAGTCTATACGGACACAGGTAAGCAACCATCCACAATATTTTTTTTAATTTGCTTGGTAATATAATTTTATTGAAGCATTCTCTTGCAGTCATTTTGATTCAATCATCAGTATTTATAAATTTTAACACTGAATGACACGGCATTGAATACTTCGTGCAACATGTGTGTATGATTAAGTGCGTGCAAACACTTGTAGATGAGCATAAACATTATAGTAACCCATGTGTTGTCTTTTACCATATCACTATCACTATTAAAACCAATCTATGTGCGCCCTCAATGTTGTTTTTTGTTATTTTCATATTTTCCATATGCTCAGGGCAGGAGGAAGGGGAGATGATGGTAATGGGTTAATGGTGCTAAAAAGGAGGATGGGAGGGCGATGATGGTGCCATCAGAAAGGAGAGAATACATATTTTCCTTAGAAAGGAGAGAATACATATTTTCCTTAGAAAGGAGAGAATACATATTTTCCTTAATTTTTGAATATGTGAATGCATGGTGATATCTAAATGTGCAAATTGTCTTTACGGGTGAAGGATATGCTACAAGAGGAGAGACCAGTCAAGAATGGAGAATGTATTACAACAGGCGAACCTATAGATGCAAGACAACTTGGATGGCTTCCTCAAGGGAAGTGATGCTTCAGGGACTACTGCATTCCAATATCAATGATCCGGTAGTAGCTGGAAGATGCTGTACTATTTAATGGTCGACCTAACTATGGCTAACACTGGTGGGTCTAAAGAGGATTTGAAGGAGAGAGATCTTCTACATCAAGTCATTCAATAGAAGGAGACTTTAAAGACCAAGTTGTAAGTAAGAGAAGTCGTAGGATACAATAGAATTTGGTAGACCCATCGGTGGCCTACTGACCATAGTAGGAAGCCATACTCAGTGTTCTGTGTCGTTTACGGCGGCCGCTATGTCATATTCACCATGTAGCCACAATGACATGCTAAATTGTTGGCTATATAAGTTTGGATAAATGTCGACCCATATTGGGTGAACCAGATATGTCGGCTCGACATATTAAGTACATAACCCCCAAAAGCCATTTTGGAATAATATAGTATATGGGAGTTATTTAACCTCAAGTTCATACATAATAGACTCAATACATGTTTTATTTAACTACTACATTACTTAATACATCCAATAAGATAACTAAATGAATACGAAACCTAAATCACACCTTCGTTGTTTTGTGTCTCTGCTCCTGTTCCCACCATCCTGTCAATTCTGTGATCCAATTCGACCATCTACCACAGTTGTGTCATTAATACTAATATGACTGTCTATCGAAGCCACACTTTGCAGGTCTCATTATGGACGATTTTCAGCCATAAATTGTACGTCAACTATTTTTTTTGTTTTTTTTAACTTAACTGTGTTATTGTCATTTATTTGGTGTTTTATGTTGAAATTGTTGATTTTCACTAATACATATTAAATGTTCTTAGTGGTTGCTTTTTCATATTTATCGTGTGTTGCACAAGCATGGGAAAATAGGGTCAGTATCAGTGTCTTGTCCGTACCCATATTTGTGTCCGTATTAATGCAACATAAGCGACTACTATTGTAGATATTTGAAAATTCCCATACCCTATATCGGTAGTGTCCTTATCCATATCTGTGTTCCGCATTCGTGCAACATAGTATTCATAATTCAAGTTCAATATATTTTTAATTTTATATATTGCAATGTATTTAATCTATCTTATTTATGACTCTCTCTCTCTCTCTCTCTCTCTCTCTCTCTCTCTCTCTCTCTCAATATATATATGACGATCAAATGTCAGTTGTTATCCTTATGCTTGTTTTTTACTATTTTAATGGTGTTATATATATATATATATATATATATATATATATATATATATATATATATATATAACACCATTAAAATAGTAAAAAACAAGCATAAGGATAACAACTGACATTTGATCGTCGTCAAAACTCAAATCATACTATCGCAACTTCATATTAATAAGAAATTGACAATCCTAAAAAATCATGATCATCCATATTATCATCTTCATCACCAACACTACTAATATATTTGTATCCTTCATTATCAACCACCTCCAAATAAAACTTATTAATTACAATAAAAGACTGACTTGATATATTAGCTAGTTTTTCTATTCTTAGAACCCGGTTGATGACAAATATTTTCAACCACGATCTTTTCTTGATTGCCTTGATAACATAAAATTATGGGAGAAATCTATCAAGTAATAGAAAGATTAGTTAAATTATCATATAATCACTAAAATACTAAACATAGTTATTACAGAAAAGACAAGATAAAAAGAAATGAAAAAAAACATTACCTTAATGAGCTTCATGCACTTCATATGCACAACAAGAGTAGTCATGAGGCTCACGAGGCATTTGCGTCAAAACTAGGCATGAGGCGCACGAGCTGGATGCCTAGGTGAATGAGCCTTGCTTCATAGAAACAAAGGCGTGAGGGTTAGTCTCGAGCCTCAGGCTCGAGCCACATAGGAATTTAAAACACTGACGGACACGACATCTTTTTCAGTATGTCCTAGTGTATTTGGAGTGTCTAGGTACATGTCCGATACACGTCCGACATGTAATGACCCAGATTTTTTAGTGTCCGTCCTACCTAGCTTCCACCTTTCAAAAGTTTATACCTTGTGTATGCGGAAGACTACACAAAAGACAGATTCTTGCTTAAGAAGCAACTATTGTTTCTTGAAGTTTGGGTACGTTGTGGCTTTCAAGAGAATATTGAAAGGATGTCATGATATTTTGAGAATTGTGACTCGTGAAGTAATGGACACATAAATATTAGGTTGGAAAAACCTCTAACCCAGTGCGAGTGATGAAACCTAGCCTCCATGGTCTCTGTGTCTAATCTTGAGGCCTCCTATGCATCGGAACTTGTCAAACTTGCTTTTTATATGGGATCAAAACCCTGGATTTGTCAGTAAAGAAAACCCTCTGTAAGGTTTGAATGGTAATAGAGAACTATTAGATTCTGGAGCTGGTTGACTTGTTTTAGTTGTCTCCAGCTGATCTATATTCACCTTGAGGACTCTTGCCCGACAATAGAAAAATGGTTTATTAAATGGGTGATAGGGGTATTATAAGATTTTGTGGAACCAGGGTTGAATTATTCTGTTTAGGTGTTAATTAGGAAACATGTACAAAAACTTAGTCTAGCCGCAAATTAGAAAGCTAAGATGGAAATGAGTGCTTCATGGAAAGTTAAAGGTGACACTGATTGAGAACAAGAACGAGAATCATCTTAGGTGGTTGGACATGTGGAATGCAGACTAATAGGTGCTCGAGTAAGGAGCTAAAAATAGTAGTTAAAGGAGCCTCTATGATTAGAGGTACACCTAAATAAAAATGTATTGAAGTTTTAAACAAGGTTATGGTTTTTGTTAGTGTTACATAGGACATGGCCAGTTAAATGAAAGAAAAAGGCTTCAAAAAGCCGACCCCAATTTTTTTGGATAAAGGCTTTGTTTCTTGATGATGTTGTTGTAGGTATTACTTCTTACCATTGATCATGAAATTATCTGTTGCTTGTTTGATTATAAATGTAATTTGACTTTCCTCTTTGAGGTCTGGATTTATGGCCATTTTAATTATATATTTTAAAGAAATATAAGATCAAACTATTGCCTTGTTAATCCTATTATTGTCTTGTTAATCCTCCTCTCCAAGGAGAGGAGAAAGAAAACCAAATTATGTCTTATTGATCCTATCATCATTCAAGCCTCTTTCTATCGTGATGGGCTCAGATCTGAAGCACGAAAAAGCTCCATGAAGGAGAGGTAGAAGAAACCAAGCCTTCCTCTTCTTCTCCTCAAATAGGGCGAACTAAGGCTTCCTATTGGGTAAAGAACAAAGGAGAGGAGAAATAAAACCAAATTATTGTCTTATTAATCCTATTATGATTCAAGCCTCCTTCTATCGTGATGGGCTCTCAGCTCTGGAGCATGAAAAGGCTCCATGAAGAATGGATAAATCTTTTACATCCAGTTTCAACCTACATTAACCTCTATTCTTGTGACAGAATTTCCTAGACAAGTTAGCAATGAGAAAGAGAGCTTCTTGATGTACCTAGAAGGCTAGAAGTAGAAGGCCAATTGGCAGGTAGGTATACATGCATTTTGGCCTTGCAATTTAAGGTCACGGAATGCGTCCTCAAATTAACAATAGAAAAAGTAGCAACGGTACAATAGAGTTGAAGAGTCAGTATGGGACATGTGTTGTCAATAACGGAAGCAAGTAACCACTATTATCTAGTGATGATGGGGGCAAGGAAGAGTTAATTTCCACGACTTTTTGGGAATTGTGTACATGATTTGATTCAATCTCTCATTTGGTAAATGTAACAAGTGTCTTATCTTACTATAACACCCATAGATGCCTCAAAATAGCAACCAAATAGTATTAAAACATAGTATACGAATTTGATATGCTTACCTTTCATAAAATGAAGTAGCGTCCTAAGGGCTTAGGGGGTGAGATTTATAAAGCATTGCATCAGACAGATAACCCAATCTTTATTCCGTTAACACCCCCCCCCCCCCCCCCCCCCCCCTCTCTCTCTCTCTCTCTCTCTCTCTCTCTCTCTCTCTCTCTTCCTTGTAGTCCTCTATGGGCCTAAATCACCTCTAAAGCCCTTAACAAGGGAACAAGAACTGTATTCGGGTTCCAATTCATGCTGATCCAAGTATAAAATTCTCCATAGATTCTTTCAAGTCATAGTGTTTGGTAGAAAGAAAAGATTTTGAGGAAGGAGAAGAATTGAACTGAAATGGAATGGAATGAATGAAAAACATTAAAATAGTCAAATTTAGGAATTTCTTTCTACTTCCAAGCCTTGAGAGAAGTAGAGAATGATTTGTAGGAGAATCAAAGGGGACAGGAACTGAATCCTCTGATTTCTGTTCCCATTTTCTGTTTACCAAACACAAGATTTACAAGAACTTCAGTGGGACTGGGCCCCACTTGTTTTCAATCCAGTTTCCTTCCATTATGTCCTAGCCCTATAACTCCCTTTCTTCATTAGACTAGTTTTATATGTTGTAGCATAAAATGATTATTATTTCCAAAAAATAAAGACGTTATTTACAGTGATTATGTCATGCCTGTGTAGCTTTGCTGTTGGATAGATGTGTTGTATAACCTCTGGAAAGGCGGTGCTACTTCACTTCACACTTCACACACATTTCTATAATTTACAAAGGTTCCAAGTATCAGATAAAACCAATATGTTAGGTCGTCCGGCCATTTCTGTAGGGAATGGGAGGATATGGAACTTATGAGACTACCAAAACCGACTGATTAAAAACCACTTGAATTCCCCAAACCACTGAAACTGATAGTCAATATATAGGGTCCGAAACCAAGTTTTTGAACCTTCTAATTTACTGTTTCTGTTTCTAAAATTGCAGCAAGTTTGCATTCATTGAACAGTTTCTGAACTGCTGTTGCTTCGAACATGTGATCACAATTTTGATTTTGTACTGGTTGATTGGTAAGGTTATGCTATCTATTAACATCTTATTCTTTCAATGCCAGGCAACCTGTATATTCTGTTGCATTCAGTCCTAATGGACAGTTTTTGGCGAGCGGATCATTAGATCAGTGTATACATATATGGTCTGTGAAAGATGGGAAGCTTTTGAAGACCTACAGTGGGGGAGGTGGGATATTTGAAGTTTGTTGGAACAGGGATGGTGACAAGATAGCTGCATGTTTCTCCAACAACACAGTTAGTGTCATGGATTTCAGAATGTAAGCGGCAGATAACTCTTGATACCAGTGAAGCCGTAGCTAGCAAGGGAGTTGGATGCTAACATACATTTAAGCCAACCAACGGGATTGTTGTTACATCATCGTTTCGATGTACTGCAGTTTGACAAGCAGACCGCTTTAAGTAATTTTCTCTAGGGAAAAGAAAGCTGCTAAAATTAGAAATAATTTATAGGGCTGCATGTCTTAGTACCGTCACTGCTTTTTCTCTCTCCTACCATTAGATTATGTTTTCTTAATTAGTCGCTTCATCTGGTTTCAGTAGGAAGAGTTTATGGGTCATTTAAAGTTGTAGTAATTAATAGCGGTTTGATTTGCCATTTAAACAATTGTTACTGTGTTTGTGTTTGGTACACTATCTCTTCAGCAGTAACAGGACTAATCATTACTTTCGTTCAGGCGCCAGCCTTTCCTTTATTTGCGACCATCTACTTCAGGAAACTAAAGCTGATAAGTCTCCCTTCAGCAACAAGATGGAAGCATGGGGATGACCTTGTTGTCATGCTTACGAGGCTTGGGTCCCTACTGGTAGCCCCAGGGTGAGCTTAACAGGACATGTTTAATCTTTCCTGTGTGTTAAAATTACATCTCTACGAGCTCAATTCTTTTTTATTTTCAAAATGGACATGTTTTTGTGATAAGAGGTTTGGTGAGACTGTTTGGTAGGAATGATGGAAAAATGGAAGAAAAAAAATAGGATATATTTTTCTTCCATATGGAAAGGAAAGATCATTTCCTTCTGTGTAGAAATGATGAAAAAGAAAATAAGATGCAATTTTCTTTGTTTGGTAGGGAAGAAAAAAATGGAAGGAAAGAAAGTATAAAACATATGTTTTACCAATTCTATCAACTAAAACTATTTAGAGAAATTTTGACCGACTTTCACCATATTTAAAGTTGTATCCTACAGTTTTTTCATAATGTACAAGTTCTTCCATTTTTGACGGAATTTGTCCAGTCATGACGGTCAATCCATTTGATCCAAAAAAATTGACGAAAATGTTCCTTCCATTTTCTATTCTACCTCTTCCCTCTCAAACTCTCCTCCTCCCTCTCTACCGTGGGTAGTCCGCCATTGCCGCTCCCCGCCCTCTCCCTCTCCACCATCGCCCCTCCCTCCTCGCAGCAGTAGCATCAACATCAACAGCCTTGACGAGCGGTGCCTCCCTCACCCCCAACCCTTGTCGCCACTGTACCCCTCTCCACCCTCGTTTCCTGCCCCTGCAGCAGCAGCAACAACAACAGCAGTCGGGGCGAGCGGTGGCTGCTACTGTTGATGATGATGCTGATGATGTTGTTGATGATGCGGGGGCGAGGAGGGGAGAGAGGTTGAGCGGCGGTGGACTGACCGCGAGGGGAGGAGGTGGCGACAAGAGGGAAGAGGAAGAAGAAGATAGGGAAGGGATATTTTCGTCAATTTTTTTGGGACAAATGGGTTGACTGTCATTACCAGACAGATTACGTCAAAAGTGGAGAACTTGTACATTATGAAAAAATTGTGGGATGCACCCTTAAATAATAAAATAGAAGGTAAGTCAAAATTTCTCAAATATTTATTTACTATTTGACTTCATGAGTAATTTTTAAATAATACAATTTATACAGGGTATTGGACCGATCTGCATCACGTGTTTATCGGATTCGATCGAATTTGGGCCGGCCCAGAAGGAAAAATATGAAATCCAATCCAGACCTATGATTCGGTCGGGACGGACGGCCGGGGCGAACCAAGATGTGTCCGGGTCGACTCGTTTATATTCGAAAAAGAAGAAAAAAATCAGAAATTTGAGAAGAAAAAAATTGGAATTTTTTTATTAATGTCATTATAATTTAAATATGCTATAACATTTATTTATAATTGACTAGAAAAATTGAAAGTTGTGATTTTATTTCCATAAAATTTGTAATAAAATGTATACGTTTTTTGTTGTTGTTGTTGTTGTCCGTTTTCCGTCCAGGTTTATTGCTCCGCTACTCCTCCACTAGCGTCGTCTAAAGTAAGAGACTGAAAGTCTAGCACATTGATGTCGGCACTTTTATCTCTTGAGTTTTGAGTTCGTTTTTCAGCACAAACCTAATCTTGAACGCAAAAAACATGCTATTGAAGAAAGTATATGATATATTTTTTCGTATCTTTTCCACCATTCTAAAATTGAAAAATATGATTCAGATTCATCTTCATCGTCTTATAAGAATTTAAATACAAGGACAATTCTTGAGTTGGTAGAGAATATTGTTTTTGTTTCTTGCAGTATATTTTTAGCATGGGATAATTTAGACATAAAATCGGAGCTACTACTAACTTGAACGGTTGTACCGGGTCGGTCCGACACAACTTTTTTTCCCCATACAAAGTAATTAAACTATCTAAAACTTCTTTAATTTCTACTTTTAAGCTACCTACCTCAACATTCAAATTGTCATTAAAATCATCTAACAATATAAATATACCATCTAATTTAATCTTAGGATTAAAAATCAAAGCCAAACAATGTAGAAGAGGTACATCACCCCAATATTTTAGAAATTTTGTTTCCATTTTGGAAACAACATAATCAAAACCAGAAATATTTCTATATTTACATGATAAATGCGACATGTTAATAATTTCTGTTAAAGTTAAAGGAGAAGTTGGATAATAAACTTCAGATAAAATACATGTAGCATTATGAAATAATTCTAAAAAATCATAAATTGAATGACGTTTCCATTTTCTATTTCTTCTTCTGATGATCGATTCAACCTCTGATAAAAAAGATAGACCTTTTTAAATGATTTTCAGTAGCCGGTGTCGGCTAGCAAGTTGCGGTAACACTGCAAGGCTTGCTTACCTCCGACATGACAGAAAAATAGTGTATCATATGGCCATGTTCCATTTTTAGGAATAAAATAGAGATTATCCCTGGGAGAGATGGCTCAGTGGTTGATAGCTAGCAATTAACTAATCATTTTCAGTTACTTGACAATCAAAATTTGGATTAACATTACAATAATGTATAATAACATCTTTAAATTTAGTAGAAGATTTCAACATTAAATAAGTAGAATTCCATCTATGTTGGTGCACCCTTAACAAATCTCCTAAAAGTTATACAATGTTGTGCACATAACGTTTTAAAGCTTGTTGTACGTTTACTTGCAGAAGTATTCAAACTTTGTAAACATAATCTAATATTTTCTAAATTTGCTTGAAAGAACTGAAAACATTCTTTTACAATTAAATTTATAATATGACAAGCATATCCTACATGAAAAAGTTGTCCTTCTAGTATAGGCAAAAATTGTGATTTTAAAACATTAATAGAAGAAGTGCTGTTACTAGCACTATCAAAAGAAATTGAAATTTTTTATTGTGAATATCAAATTCACGTAAAAATTGTATTATAGCGTCACCGATTACAATGCCAATATATAAAAAATTTAAAGGTCGTAGCTAAATAATATGTTTTTGCAACATTCATCTTGTACCTAAATAATGTGTCGTGATACAAATATAAGCGTACTTGTTTTTTTACTAGTCTATATATCAGAAGTTAAAGCAAATTTACTAACATTAACAAAACTTTTGTTTAAAGTTACATCTTCTTTTTGAAAGATTTTGATAGCCCCTGCTCTACTAGTAGATCTAGAAACTTTAATAAAAGGATTAAGGATAATATTTGCATAATCATAATACCAATCACTCTCACCAAATGTAAAATGTTATTCATCACAAATAATATATTTTGTTACCTCAGTTTTGTTACGAGCAACAAAATAAGTAAAGTTACCTATAGAAGATCCTTGAAGACCGCTGCTTAGCTGTGTTTGTCTAGCATGCAATGTGTCCTTGTCATAACAACTTTCATAGTGTTTTCTTAAAGTGCTCGTGCCATCATTTTTTCCATTATTTTTTTTATATATTTCTTGCATTCTGCACCTTTAGCTATTAATTTTTGACCTTTTTGATCTAAAACCGGTGCGTCCTCATTATCGGTGACATATAATTTTTTATAATATTCCCATAAATATGATATTTCTATTTGTAACATTAATAGCCATACTTCTAACTTCAGGAGGTGACATTTGTGTCGGTGGCACATAATCATGAATATGATTATTCTCAAACAAATCGGCATAAACATCAAAATTTTACTTGGAACCACCTCCATAAAGCTTGTTAGAACCAATAGCATCCATATTTTAAAAATTAATTTTTAGAAAAATATAAGAAAATATAAGAATTGTTTTTCTAACACACGCACACACACAAAGAGAGAGAGAGAGAGAGAGAGAGAGGAAGAAAAAAAATTCTGAATTCAAAATAAAAGGAAAAAAAATATTCTGTAATATTAAAATTACTTTAAATGTCAACTTGAAGCCTCAAATTTTTTTTCCACAAGTTGAAGTTTCAAGAACACTGAACTTTAGACTCCTGAATGTTGCACTCTAATATTCAAAAAGTTATTACTTCAATCTTCAGAAATTGGTTTGCTTCTAAATATTGTAAGAGATGAAAGCAAATTTGTTTTGGTTAATTTTGATGATTTATGTCATATTTATAGAATTTTGTGGGTGCAAAATTACTTCTAATACTTCAAAAATATAGCTGTTATAAAAATATTTTGGTCATTTGTAGCAAAATTACCAAAATATTCCTAAAATGGTCATAAAACAACCACTAAAAAGAGGGTATTTTAGTCAAAATAATTCCAACATTTTCTTTTAATTTTTTGGATCAGACTGGACTTGGACCGGATCTGAACCGGGTCGACGGACCGGGCCGGCCCGTGTCGGGTCGATCGGACTTTGCGGACTTAATCGGTTTGGACCGATTTTTGAACCGGACCGGACCAGACCGGACTTTCGGGCCGAAAATGAGGACGTTATCCGGACACGTTATACATGTGGGCCGAGTCGGACCGGTCCGTTGACCAGGTTCGGACCTGCCTATACTGGCGTTAACCGGACCAGGCCTGGTCCGATTTTGGGTCACCCGATCCATTATACACCTTGACACACTATATTCTCCTGTCGCTTTGGACACTATTCTTTCTGATTAAATGATTAATCATTGTCTAAGCGTTTAATAAGATGCTACAACTATAATATAAAAAAAACTATTGATCTTTGACAACAAATGCTGCAAATAAAGTGAAAAACCAAAAGAAAGACAAGAGTGCAGACGATCAGGTCAAGTTGCTCAGCCGGACAGCTACTTATGCAGAAGAATCAGGACCTGCTACCTGCAGGTTAGTGATTCCAGTTCGGAAATGACTGCAGGAATAATCAACAAAGGGAAATATGGCGGAACTTCTATTATGTTCAGTGAGAAGAGGAATAACTATTCTTGCTGGACGGAGATCTCGGAGTCAAACTGAAAGGCAGTAAGAAGAGGAATAACTTTTCTTGCTGGACGGAGATCACGAAGTTAAACTGCAAGGGGGTGTGGAGACAGTGGGTCCAAATGACATACAACACAACATGCATAAAATATCGTACTCGAAGTTAAACTGCAAGAGAGGTGTGGAGACAGTGGGTCCAAATGACATAAAATACAACGTGCATAAAATATCGTATGTATCGTCGTGCATCTCAAAAAGAAAAAAAAATTATGGGAACTTACCAAATAAACCTTGGTGAGACTTGACAAGGTACCCCTAGTGCACCTAATCTTAGGGTGTTAACGAGTCCGGCTATTCCTGAGCCGGTTTGATCTGATCTCGATCGATTTGTTGAAAAAGCTCATGAGTGAAACTTTTTGAGTTTGAGAGGGACGGATCCAGAAACTGCAGCTGGAATAGACTACCATAATTTTGGGTGAATTAGAAATAGGTTAATCTATATAAAAAAAAAAAATTATATAAAAAAAAATGTAATTTTTTTTTTTTTTTTTGTGGAGGGATGGACTCCCACTTACCCCACCCACCTCCTGCATCCGCACCTGTTTGAGAGCAAGAGCTCACACGAGCTTAGAGGTATTTGGCTATGGCTAAAGCTGTGTCGGTTCGTTTGTTGCAGTTATATATGATTATTAATGTGATTGTGCCAACTTAGAAAATAGGACAAAGATTAATTTGTGGTTGTTTTGTCCTCATTGTTCCTTATTGTAGTTGTCTTGTATTTATTTGGAAGCCAAGCTTATGACTATCATAAATATAGGCAAGTATGTAGATACCATAAAATGATTATCACAAAATACAGAAATTTTTATTCAGAGCATCAAAATTTGTATAAATTTCATCCAAAACATTAAAGTTTTAAAAATTATCAAAAAATCATCAAAACGTCTATCCTAAGAACGTTTTACGTTTAAAAAATATATCCGCTGTCCCTCCGTTAACAATTAACGAAAATAATAATAATAATAATAAATATAAAACGTACTTCCCATAGACGTTTTATGTCTTATATTTATTTTTCTCTCTCTCTCTCATCTCTCTCCTTTCTCTCTCTCCTTCATCTCCCTTAACTAAAAAAATTAATAGAAAATAGAAAACGTCCATCAGATGGACGTTTCTTCAGGAGAAAACGTCATTCCCATTGACGTTTTCTATTTTCTATTATTTTTTTTGTTCTCCTCTCTCTCTCCTCTCTCTCTCTCCTCTTTTTTCTGCTCGCTTCTCTCTCCCGTCTCTCTCTCTGTCTCTCGTCTCTCTCTCTCTCTCTTGTTTCTCCCTCACTCTCACGTCTCTCTCTCTGGTCTCTCACCACTACCAAAATTTGATTAAATAACGACGTTTTTAGTGACGTTCCTCACATACGTCGTTATAATTTATGAATTTAGCGACGTCGAAAAGGAACGTCGCATAATGTTGCTGTTAGCGACTGTGCGCGACCCTTAGTGACTACAAAAAATATTGTGGAAGCACATGTCACCAAATATCGTAAAACGTCGCTATTATTTTTATTATAACGACGTTTAGCGACGTTATTTTCTATACGTCGCTAATAAGCGACGTTTAGCGACGTCTTTTAATGACGTCGCTAAAGTTTTTAATATAGGGTTTGAGTTTCCATTTCCCCTCAGTCGTCTCGTTTTTCCCAAATCCCCCGAGAACCCCCTTGCCCCCGAGACCTCCCGCGACCCCCTCACATGCCCGCCTCGGCGTCGCCCCGCCGACAACGCTCTAGCCCCGCTCGCCGACCATCGCTCCTCCTCCCCACCGGCGCTCCTCCTCCCCTTCGGTGGTCGCGGTCTCCCCACTGACTCTCCTCATCCCCTCCGGTCGACCCCTCCTCGGTCAACCCTAGCCATCTCGGTAAACCCCTAGCCATCTCGGTAAACCCTAACCCAAACCCTCTCTCTCTCTCTCTCGTAGCACAGACACGTCACAACACGCACACTGACACGACACAGACACAAACATTAACACTAACCCTGACACGACACACACACTTTTACAGACACACACATGACACAAACACACACACACTAACACAGACATGTTTAAGTTGGACACGAACACAGACACAGACACTGACACACACACACACACTGACACATACACAAGTCCTATTTTAATTATATATATATTCTTTTGTAAATTTCTAATATAGTGTGATTTAACTTCCTAGAATTATATGTTTATTTGTAAAAGAAACATAGAGATAGGAAATTCATATGTGTATGTGTATTTAAAGAAAAATTTATAGTATAGTATGATTTAACCCCTATTTCTCATGCGATAATGTTGAGATAATGTTGATCATCATGCGACTATAATTTATCTTTTAGCATTTGCATCAAAGGTCAAATAGAGTTGGTTTGAAATTATAACACGTATTTAGCGATTGTAGGAGATATATATATAAAATTAGTGGGGTTGTTAAGAGGTAGTAGATATATATAAAACATGAGTGTCAGGGGTCTTGGTATGAGAGTACTGATAGAGTATTAGTGTGTGCCCCCATATCAAAAATAACCAAGGACAATATTATAGTATACACGACACGGTATTGGGTTCTTCTAGAACTTGTATCCAACTTGGATTAGAGCAGTGTCAAACCTATCCTTGACACAAGAGTTCGTGTTTGGGTGGTTGTGGCACGACATTGTTGTATGTATCGCGTAACTAGGTTTATGTTACAATCTAGATAAATATAAGTTAAGTGGTAAATAGTTTCACATAGATAATACTTATTATAAAAGTAGAATAACTAGGATCATGAGAAAGACAATGAACACGTAACGACACCTATTTAATAGGGTTTAAAATTACAGTTGTCCACATGTCTACTAGTTTTTGGATAGTCACGAATTATAAAACAGATACTCATGAACCGCGATATGGATACTCACGCATCACAACTCGAATACTCACGCCTCAATAGGAGTCATTAATTACTTTGATGAACATGTGTATCCATCTTTGCATCCATTTGGATAATATACTTGAACGATGTCTACTCATCTTTTCAGAAGTATCTAAAAATGGATCTGAATTACTACCTGCATTATCGTTCGTGGATGAATAACCGTCATCCTGATGACATGTGCGGTGTGCGGGATAAATTCATACAGGGGGTAGAACAGTTCCTGCAGTTCGCCAATGCGTTCCCTCAGTACATGGACGATACCAAAATTAAGTGTCCGTGTGTGAGATGTCGCAACTTGAATTATCACTAAGAAGTGGATGTGACATATCATTTGTACGCGAGGGATTTTATGCCAAATTATTATCAGTGGACCTCATACGAAGAATTTGTGTCTTTAGCATCGGAGCCGGAGCCTTATGTGGAGCCGTATATGATGTCCATGACCACGCTGATTACGACGACGGGTGCGGGAATATCGTTTTCGATGTTGCCGGGCCTAGTTTTGATCTGAATAATTATGATGTAGCTGATGAGGCACCAAATGCCGATGTTGCAAAGTTCATGGAGTCATTGGAGAATGCATGGACTCTATTATATCCTAGTTGTGAGGATCATTCACCGTTGGAGGTGGTTACAAAACTGTTGAGCATCAAGTCCAATTTTAACATGTTGCAAGAATGCTACAACCGACTGATGGAGTTGATTATAGAGATCTTGTCGGCGGGTGCTAAGTAACCTTGTAATCACCTGAAAATTTTAAGAATTTTTAAATTTAATTTTTCTGGAATTAATTAGCAATTTCTGTGAATTTTAAAACTATAAATTAAAGTAGTCTAATTTAAAATGAATTTTTAAATGAAATTAAATAATATTAAAATGTGATGAAAATTATATTTTCTAGTGTAAAATTAAAAACCGAGCATGGAATATTTTTTGGGAATTTATTGGATCCCGGATGAATTTTTAAAGCATTAAAAACTATTGTTAAAATTAACTGATTAATTAAACCAAATTAATTAATAAACCAAGACAAACCCTGAACCAAACCAAACCGGCCGGTCCAACCAAACCGAACCCAACTTAAGCTAGTGGGTCGGATCCGGGTTTAACCCGTGACCCATTAACCCAGTAACCCGACCCGTTTCTAATAATTTGTGGATCGGGCCGGATCCCTGCCACCCGACCCGACCCGTCATAGATCCGACCCGCCACCTCTTTCTCTTCCAACTGACCGACTGTCCGCCTCCCCACCGCCGGAAACGCCCTCCTCTGCCGGCCGTTCGCTGCCCCGCGTCGCCTCCGCTCCCGCAACGCTCGCAGCTCCGTTTCTCCTTCCCTCACGGGCCTCCGATCCCTCTCCCTATCTTCCTATATAAGCCGAACCCTAACCCTCTCCTCCGCTGATCTCCTCCGCCCAGCTTTTCCTCTCCGCCGTGCCTGACCGGAAACCTAGCAGCCTCCGGTTCCTCAGCCGCCTACTCCCGGAATCTCCACCCTCCTCCAGTCTCCGCCTCCACCAGCTAGCCTCCGGCCGCCTATCTCCTCGGGATCCTCCGCCTCCAGTACCCCCAGCCGAACCCGTCAGCACCAGAGCTTCGAAACCCCGCTGCAGCGCCGGCGAAGCCGCCTCCGTCCGGTGAGTCGTCCCAACACCCCCGGTGAGCCTCGACACAGTGGACACGGACACAGAAGCTGACACAGAAGCTCAGAACAGTAAACCCTAGCCCTTTGTATTGTGCAGTGGACACAGTATCAGTGTCGTGTCGGACACAAGTCGGACACGAAGGATTCTCAGTTTTCAAGCCCACTTCAGGTATTCATAATTTCTTGCTCGTAGCTCGGATTTCAATTTCGTAAATTGTATCGCGTAGCCTGCATGACCCTCTCGGTGTCCGGACAAACCGCTCGGGGCATCGCGTCCTGTGGTGATCGCACACCGCGATCCAAAAACAGGAAAACCAGACTCTGTTTCACCCCGGAATCGAGTACGCCCCGCCAAACGGGACGACTTGGTCGCGTGCGGTCTTCACAGATACGTGCGGGTCGTTGATACGGATGTGCGAGATTTTGCAGAAGCTGATTCGGATGTGCGTGCACACCGAAATCAGTGCGTATCCGCGGACATCATTCCGTATCCGACTTTTCTGAATCTTGCTGTAACTTAGTGTACACACGTCGGATCGAGACAAAACTTGCGCCATTGGACATGTAGAAATACGCTGGTCCTGTGAGCCAAGTTTGGTTCGATTCTGAGAACGTTGACAAAATCGTGTGTCGTGGGCCCCACAGGCTCCACCCGACGGGCGATTTTGAGAACGGCTCATCGGAATCCAATTCTGGAAGTTCCGTTGGGTTCGTATCATCATTCCTGACCTATTGACATTAAGTTGGACTGATTTGGAAATCTTTGATCCTGACTCGGTTTTCGGTGCAAAGCGGCCCACATATGGACCCGCTTTGGCCCAGAAATGTCGTTTTTGCCCTTGTGTCCAAACTGGACTTAAGGACAGAAGTTTCTAGCTATTTCTTATGTTCTGAGACTGTTGGTAATGTTCATTTCAGCTTTTGGAGGAGTTATTGCTGAACCCACTGTTACAGGGACCGCTACTGGTATTCCAATCCCAGGCAAGTGTACCTTGCCATAAATTGCAGTTTAATAGTTTATTTTGTTCTCTTGCTCTATTTTCTGTGACTAGTCTACATGATATAACCTAGGACCGTATGACATACTTAGTGTCCGATTACAGTCGGGTGCCAACTCCGTACGCGATGTTGTGTATGTCATTTAGTGATGGACATTCGAGACCCTTTATATTCCTGTGCTTGTTTATCAAAGTACACCATAACCTAGGACACTTGACACCATACATTGACAGAATCTTCCTGAGATATTCAAGGTGATTCTGTATAGGATACAGGATGGACATAGTTATTATACTCTTAGATTATGACTGTTGCATTAGCTCTGATCTCACGTGACATGGACATGAGACGTGTGGTTACATTGGGTGGGGAGAGACACACAGGCTATAGGCTGTTCTATATATATATTACTATTGTGAGGTTGTAGACTCTCGAGCAGAGCTAGACCACTACTAGATATTGCTGCTACCGGCTCCCCAACACAGAGCTTGTAGCAGTCTCAGCCTGAGTACTAGTGTTGCTCTCAGTTACATTTTCACATAGATGGTTATGTAGTTACCCTGCTTAATTCATTTTACTATTGCACTGCATTTATTTGGTTTATATTATTTGTACCTTGCTATGTCCCCTGAGGACCTGGATCCGGATGATGTCCCCAGGTATAGCAGAAGAACATTATCCCGAGCTTAACGGGACAGGAGCTGAAGCTGTACCAGAAGCTGTTGCTGAAGGAGAACCTAACATAGAAGCAGAGGTGATGGCTGAAGACTTTTCATGAGCTTATGATGTTTGTACTCTTCAGATACTTTATTTGGACTCTTTTGTTCTGGTCTGATGAACCAGTGTTTTAGACTCTTATCGGGTTGTTCCCCGACATACTCTGCTGAGACTGGACTTTGATGTACTTTCTTTATTTTGCTGATATTTTTATTATTCTGTGTGTGGATGAGATTAGTATTTTGACTTATTATTGTAGACCTATATTACAGCTTAAGTATGCCCGATGGATCCATTAAATTGGGATGTCCATCGGTGTGTACTGCTGGCCATTGCCACGTGTCTAGTCCCTCGATATTTTGGGACTGGGCGTGACATAGTTTTTGTGGTGGCCCATGCAGGTCTACAACAAATTGTTTGGTTTCAACTTAGGGGCCAAACAAACCTGTAAAAGGATAGGATAGGCTATAGGATCTCATCCATTTGTTGAAACGTTTTTGAAACTCTATACCGCATTCGAATTAAGTACTTGACTTGCATCCTGCTTGACTCTACTAAACGTTCTCATAAAGTTTATTTTGAATGCAGAGAAAGATGGATCCAAGAAGTGGAGATAAAATTCCTTTTACACCACAAGACGCTGTGGTTACTTATGGAGATGGAGTTACACCAGAGAACAGAGGTCAATCCTCTCAAAGTGGACAAGATGAGCAGCATAACTCAAGATTCAGGCGTGATGATATCCCACCACCGCCACAGTTCACTCCACAAATGCCTGCCTTCCCACCAGGGCAAGCAATAGACGGGCAGCAAATATTCCAGATGTTTTATGCCATGATGCAAGCTCAACAACAAGTTCAACAGGAGGCACAGCGTCAGGAGGCAGAGAACCTGAGAAACAGCCTAGTAAATGCATTGGAACAGGCAAACCCGCAAGCTAGGCGACCAGCGACGGGAAGCATCACTGATTTCCGTCAACTCAAGCCCCGTACCTTTTCGGGCAAGGAAGGACCAACTGAAGTGCATGAGTGGCTCACCAATACACAACATCAGTTGGAAGCAGCTGAACTTCCGCGGGAGAAATGGATGACTGCTGTCCGAATGCAACTGACGGACAACGCGCACCACTGGTGGCTAGCTGAAGAGAGGAGGCTCGGCCATGACCGAGTCACTTGGGAGGAGTTCTCCAGACTCTTCCAAGAGATGTATATCCCAGCCGTTGCTAGATCAGAACTCCGAGATAAGTTCAACCGCCTTATCCAGGGCAACATGACGGTGGAGGAGTATAATGCTGAATTTATTCGCCTGAGTCGTTTCGCCCCTTCTCTAATTCCTACCGAAGAAGAAAAAGCGGAGAAATTTTTTGACGGACTCAGGTTCGAGCTTCAGAGGTTGATTGGATCTGTTGCCCCTACATCGTACAACGACGTCCTTGCTGCAGCACGATGCATAGAGCGCATCACCAGGAGGGAGTCGAGCCTGAAGCGACCATTTACCTCAGCACCATCCAAGGCAGCACAAGGGAATTCTGTAAAGCGACTCCAGAGGAATCTACCGCAGAGAGCAGCACCAAGAACCCTACCTACTTGTCATTTCTGCGGCAAGTTGGGTCACATTGAAAAAGAGTGCAGACGCAAATTGGGACTGTGCCTGGTTTGTGGATCCAACCAGCATCTATCCAGGGACTGCACAGCACGCCAAGAGGGAGCACCACGACTAGCTCTACCTGCACCGAGGCCAGATTATCCAGCAGTGGGAGCACAGCAGACGGGAGTTGGAGGAGTCAGACCACCAGCTCCAGGAGGATATCAGCCAAGACCACCATTGCCACCTCAAGCAGCACTATTCCAACAAACTCGTCAGCAGAGGGGTCCAGCCCAGGGACGAGGTCAGGCTTTTGCATTGGCTGTTCAGGAAGAAGCTATTGCTGGAGAAGTTATAGCAGGTACCATTTTAGTAGCTTCATTACCTGCTGTAGCTTTATTTGATTCTGGGGCATTGCACTCATTTATAGCTGCTAGCTTCGTAGCCACCCATCGAGTAGCTACTGCACCCCTTCCGAAGACTAAGAGAATTCTTACGGGAGGTGAAATTATACCTGTTAGTGATATCTGTAGATCATGTTCAGTAGTAGTCTGCGGGAGAGAGATGCGAGCCCAATTTCTGATCTTTTCTATGCCTGACTATGATGTTGTACTTGGTATGGACTGGTTAAGTCAGTATCATGCTACTCTTGATTGTCGGCTTGGAAAAGTTATATTCAGACCACCTGGACACTCAAAGTTTGAATTTCTTCGAGGAGCTGTAGAACAAGATGTTCAGCCAACTCTTAGGGTATTAACTGAAGAAGGGGAATCAAGTTACCCATGAGTTATATCAGAGTTTGTGGATGTATTTCCCGATGATCTTCCAGGTCTACCACCTGATCGGGAAATAGAATTCACCATAGACTTAACTCCAGGAGCAGAACCTATCACTTCATCGGTTTATAGGCTAGCCCCTAAGGAGTTAGTAGAGTTGAAGAAGCAAGTTGATGAACTTCTGGAGAAAGGTTTCATCCGGCCCAGTGTTTCACCTTGGGGAGCACCTATACTTTTTGTACCAAAGAAGGATGGAACAGTTCGCCTATGCATTGATTACAGGGCGTTAAACGCTGTGACCATTAAGAACCGGTATCCCTTGCCATGCATTGATGACTTATTTGATCAATTGAGTGGAGCTAGGGTATTTTTGTCACGACCCGCACCCGGTTTAGGGGCACGAGTGCGTGGGTACGTCCAGCCTATGCCGCAGCATCGGCGGTAGAACGCTGTCTAGGTCTTGATACTATCTAACTAATGTCACGCAAACATCCAATCTCCATTAGGAGGCACGGATGTCACAAATAAGATGAACATATACTCAATCACAGGATTACAGCACGATAAGATTTCGAAACAGAAATTAAAATTAAACACAACACAAGTCCACAAGTAATATTCTAACTCAACAATATCCAATAAATCATCAAATTGCCGGAGACAAATCCGGTACCAAAAAGTCTGTTAAAAGAACTAACTAAAAATAGTAATTTCCAGCTAGACCTCCTGGAATCACAACTACTATCAAGTCTGCAGCTACTCACCATAAGGTCCACAAAGTGTCGGACAGCGGTCCTCTAAGGCATAGTCTGGAAAAATATTTCCAGTCAGGAAGGAGCAAAGCACAATCTCAAATAACAGTTCCATTAATTGATAATGTCTATAATACAATAAAACATGTCATGCTAGCTACTGAGAAGACAGTGAAATAATTAAAATGGCAATTTAAGAGAGACAGGTAATATAGAGAGACAGGCAATATGTTACAGTCGGTGCATGTATGGAAATAAAAAGAACAAGAAACAGTATCATATACGGGTGATGTAGTATATGATAAAATAGGGAGCTGTAATCTATTCTACGTGTTTGAAATAGTAGTTTCAAAATGTGATCGGCTTGGGAACATGTACGATAGCTACTGGCCTGGCTAATCATGGGTGAAGAGCATGATTAACACTTACAATTTCTATACTACAATAAGAGGTTATGATCACATTTCTTACTAACTACTTCCCCGCCCCCAACTAGTACTGTGGATCCAACCATGGCACGTCACGATACACGAGCAAGTCAAGTCTATCATGTACGATGTCTAAATATACATGTCGTGTACAATGTCAATACGATAATCAAGGTAACATCTCATGACTGCAGATCCAAGCTATACTAGTCCGTGTAGCACAGTGTCAAAGATTCAGATGTAACATTTCATGATTGTTGAATTTATAGAAATTATCAAGAATTGGAAATTATCAGAGAATGTACTTGCCTTGGGTCCTTAGCTGGTATTTATGGATGTCCTGTTCCAGAGTATCCCCTGGGTAAACCAACAGTCCTATAAACACATCACAATTACAACACTTGTATCAGAAGCTATCCTAACACACAGAAGAAATATACTGGCCTCAGGGCTATGCCAGGCAGGGCACTAGTCAACTAGGGTCACCTAGTAGATAGATACATAATTATACACATCTTAATTAACATATGTACTTATAATATATACATCAAATTAATTACATATTAAAATATGCTAAGGTTTTATACAAAATATATATATCAATGTATATCAAAATAATTATACACATAATATATATACATTTATACCAGTTAAATTTAATACATACACCTTGGTTAAATACCTACAATATATATACTTTTAAAATAAGTGATACTTGCATATATGTATAAACTTAATAAATAATACTTGTATACACACAAAAGAATTTAACCTAATATATGTATATCTCTAAAATATATATACCAATATAAATACACTGCTATAGTTGTATTTTTACCAAAAATACGTTCATTTCTATATTAACACATGTCAAAATGTGTACATATCATATATGTGCAAAAGTGCATTTTTAGAATATATATATATGGAAAATATTTTAATTGTATGTACAAAGTATATATTAAATAAATAATATACATATGCTAATTTCACATTAATTAAATACATAAATACTTTACATTAATTATATATATACAATTAAATTAAATACATACACTAATTACACATTTATACCTACGCAAATACATACTTGCATACATTGTATATATATACATGTACATTTATCCACATTAAATATATATATACATTAGATATATTAACATACATATTAATTAGATATATACATACATGTATATTTATACACATCAAATATATCTAAACATGTATATACATATATATATATACATACATTAAAATATATACTATACATATTTATATATACATTAATACATCCTTAATTATACAATTTATTTGAAGGCATACTATACTCATACAATTAAATAAAATAATTACTATACATATTTATTTTAAATACATACATTTACAAAATATATATTTATACATGTATTTCCATTTTACATTTAGATATATTAAGTATATACGAAATATATTTATACGTATACCAATATTATATGTACTATTTAACATTTAATAAAAATAATACTTTATACCTACACATACATATACCTATTATATAGATATACCCATACGTATATATATATATATACATATATATATATATATATATAAAGATATATATATATATATATATATAATGAGAGAGAGGAGAGGAAGGGAAAACTTACAGTGGGGGAGCCGCCGGCCGGAGGGATGAACACAGGGAGTCGGGGGACTGATCGGCGGAGGGGGGAGAGAAGAGGCGGGGAAGTTGGCCGACCGGAGCAGAACAACGGCCGCCGGAGGGGATAATGTTGGATGATGGTGTTGATGAATGGAGCAGCCGGAGGTGGTGATCGGGCTCGGTCGAATGGGGGAGTGCCGGAGCTAATGGGTCGGTGCACAGGCAGTCGGATTTGGGAGATGGAGGGAGCCGCCGGAGGAACGCACAGTAAGTGCGGCAGCAGCAGCAGGGAGAGCGCCGGCCGGGGGAGGAATGGTTGATGGTGGTGGTGATGGGAGCAGGTCGGCTGAACTGATGGCCGGAGGAATGTGGGGATCAGCCGGGGAGTTGATGGAGGGATAGGAGGAGGAGCCGAGGGCTGATGGGGGATGGAGAGCAGCCGCCGGGCTCGGGCTAGGCCGGCCGGTCTCGGGGCTGGCCGCCGGGTTGGCCGCGTGGAAGGACAGGGGAAGAGCAGCAGTAGTAAGATGGGATTTGCACAGTGTCCCCCCCTATGAAGATTCAAATCTTCAAATGAAAAAGAGAAAACTATAAAGAGGAAGAAGGAGAAGAAGCAAAGAAATGAGAGAAGAAAGGAAGAAAAGAAAGAAGGAGTTTTGGGTTTCCTACGTTGAGGATGGAGGAGGCTTGTGAGGGTGGTGTTTTCTAGGTTGCCTAGGGATTAGGGTTTGAGGTAGACATGATATTAAACAGGGAGAGAGAGGGTGTGATGGAGGGTTGTGATTTCATCCCTGGAATGGGTGGCTAGGATTGAACATGAAGGGAATTAATTCATATAAGGATGAGGGTTGAGGTTTAATTAAAATATTAAGGATTTCTCATTGGTTTAAATAATGGGGTGAGGCCACAAAATGCCAATTTGCAATTTGGCCCCCTTAAATTTGGGAAATTGCACAAACACATAAAATGACAAAAATTTGGCGGGCGATTCGGGGTCCGGTGTTTTGTAGGGTCAGGGGGCACTGTAAGACTGGTACGGGCTCAATTTGCAGGGTACTGGAATTAAATTGGGATTTTAAAATCAGATAAAATGGTATCCTCAATTTAAATAGAAATAAAATGCAAGTTGTGTTCAACAATTAATTAGGAGTACTTGGGGCCAAAATCAGGTCAAGTCATCAATACCAATAATGAAGAAGACTCAGAACAGAATATTACCCTAATTTGGGCCGCATGAAAAATAGGTCAAGATGGCCTCCAATTTTCGATTGGAACGCACAACGATGAAAATAGAAGTTTATTAAAATAACGTCCGCGACGACTTTTGTGCGGCCAGAAATAATGCACAGAGAGCACAATTATGAGTTGCAAAAATAGCAGAATTGAAGGCGGGCATGTCTAGAGTAAGATTGTGAAATTTGTTGGAAGACAAAAGTCTGGATAATGCTCCAAATATCGAAGCAAAGGCAATGCGCAAAAATATTAAATAAAATACAGTAATTAATTACAATCTCCAAATATCAATTCTAAATAAAATAATAAAATCCAGAATTCTATAATTCGGACAGGGGTTCGTCTACTGGGCTTCTAGGTCTAGTCTGCTAGCTAAAATAATTAACACTGCATATAATTATATATTTAATTATACATCGTACAAAATTATTTAAATCAAATACACTATCATGCAATTAATTAATTGTAAATAACATAATATTAAATATTGTAAAAATTCGAAAATACTCCTGTTTTCAGAATGTGGTAGTGACAAGTCTACCCACCTTAAAAGAATTTCGTCCCCGAAATTCAAAATCCTCAAAGTAGCATTTATCATACACATCATTATTATTTCCTCAAAGTTTAAATTCTTCAATCACGAACTCAGTTAACAATTCACAAGGTCTTTCCACAATTTTCAAAAATTCTGTAAAAATCCTCGACATAGAATCAAAGTCCCTTTTTTTATTAAAATTTTCTTGAAAGTTTTGAGTTAATAATTCAATACCCGGAATTTAATATCCACTCCTCAAGAACTCAACAATATGATATTTAAGGGTTCTCCAAATGTCACATATAAAGTTCTAAAATTCATAACTTGCAATTAAATAAATACATTGATAAATCTCCCAAAATTTTCAAATTAATAACCAACTTAAACATGTCATAATCTTTCTTGGAATTTATTAACCACCAATTATGCCATGTTAATTTCTTAACCATTTATTTAAATCAATAATTATCCTCAAATTTTAATCATCTTGTTCCTCTTGTCAAGTAATAACCTCTTCATGAATCTTTACTACAGTCAACACCAATAATCACGGTCTATGAAAATTCTACCTATAATCATACCATATACAATCTAGGGGGAACATACATGGTTATGGTCTCATTTGTTATGGTGTTGCAGTCTATGTATCAGGGTGTACTACTAACTATAACAAGAAAATCATGCATACAACTATTGTACTAAGCAATCAATCAATCAAATAGGTAGGAACAGAATAAAGGAAAGAACAGAAACTGCTAACACATTACCTGCAGTATCGGTCTCCTCGACCGTCATCGCAAATGCCCGTCCTGCTGGGGTGGTTCCCTTCGCGGGTGCTGAGCAATATACGGTTCCACAGGTAGCCTAACTGGATCTCTATAATCTGAAGCTGCACGTTGGCCGGGAAGATAAGAGGCTAGAAGACAGTCCCTTACTCGATGTCCTGCAGCGCCGCAGTGCAAACAAAGTCCTAGCCTCGTTCTACAGCTCTCCCAAAGGTGACCTGGCTTCTTACAGAAATGACAAGTCTGCTGTGTCACTCTTGGAGGCTGTTGCTGATCCTGTTGAATACGGGCTTGTGCCTGGTACTGTTGTTGATACTGATACGCCCATGGATGTTGTTGGATAGGAACTGGTGCTAGGTACTGCGGTGGATGCTGAAATGTCCATGGTTGTTGCTGAATATGAAATGGTACTTGGTACTGTTGTTGGTGCTGAATACGGGGATGCTTGGCTGGTCCTGCGCTATCATTCGTATCTCCAAAAGTATTGTGACTCCTCTTAGGCCTGAGGTCCAGATCCTCTTCTGCAATTTGAGCATCCATCAAGATAGCCTCATAGGTAGTGGTACGACGACCAGAAGTGCGCGACTTAATCTCTCTCGTCAGTCCCTTTCTAAATTTCCGGGCTCGATCTCCAGGGTCTCGAATCATAGACGATGCAAAACGGCTCAATCTACAGAATTCTGCAGCGTACTCGTCGACCGACATGTTTTCTTGAACTAAGTCATGAAACTGACTTTCCAAGGTTCCCAATGCCACGTCGGGAAAGAACTTCTCCTTGAAGAGTTCCTTGAAGGTCTCCCAAGTAAGTCCTGGCGCTGTAATTCTCGGCTCAGTGCGATACCACGTGAGTGCGATATCGAACATCTGACTGCCAGCGGCTTCTATCTTCAAGTTCTCCGGAATCTGGGTCAATCGCAGGCTTCTCTCTATATCCTCTAGCCAGTCGTCAGCGTAGAGTATTCCTTCGGTGCCTTTGAACTCTCGAGGCATCATTCTTTTGAAATCCACTATAGTGCCTGATCTCTGCTGCTGGCCAGGAAACTGCTGGTACTGTACTACTTTCTCCAAAGCTTGGAGAGTCACTTGATGAGCATTCTCCATATTTTCTTTCATCAGCTCGGTTTGTGCTTGGTACGCTTCTGCTTGCACCCTTTGAGCCTCAGCTTGAACTCGCTGAGCGTCTGTCGTCACTCTTTGGGCATCTACCATGCCTTGAATCAAGGTAAACATCTGTGTTCCGTCAATGGGCAAACCTCCGGGAATCGGAGTCGGTGGAGGAGGAAGGTTGTCCGTCACAGCTGCAGCAATCTTCTTAACAGGTGGAGGAGGAGGATCACCTACGTGCATCGGAGATGTAGGAGGAACTACGGCTGTCTGTCCATCAGGTAGAGAGGTGGCAGACCCCTCTAAAGCTGATGTTTCCGTTCTCATAGACCTTGTCTGCGGCGACATCCTGAAGACAGATCCCAAAGAATCAATTTAGGCAAAATACGATATCATCAAGGAAGGACAGTACAGTTCTAAGGAACAACATTCAAGATAAAAGATTTGAATAATCCTAGTTGATTGCACAGATCAAAGATGCATCCATGGTTGATACCTCTATCCCCTAGGTACCGCAGTTCTTCTTGAAGTATACTCACTGCTGGCTTCCTTATCTACTGCAATCGCTGATACTATTTTATTCTTATCACTCAAGTGCATAACAGTTACAACACACCAGACTAACTACTGCTCTCTCTCTCTAATACAATCCTAGATGAACACCTAAGCCAGTTGGCAGTAAAATATCAATCATGCTCAAGCCAACATATCCTTACCTACTTATAACATATCTCTCCCATTATAAAATCCTATCCTCAAATAAAATTCCTCAAATAACTCCTCGAATAAATTTTTAAGGTAAATTGCATACACTTTCCTCAAGGTTAATTATTTAAATACTGAAATGAAAATTTTATCAACTCCAAAAATCCTTACAGCTTGTCTAGGTTTATTGAATCGATTCTGAATCCTCAAAAATAATTTCAATAACAATATTTCAACTCCTCAAGTTTCAAAATTTTGTAATTCATTGAAATCTTCAAAATAAATTTTAATAACAATCTCAATCTTCTCAAAATCCTAAAATTTTGAAATTCATTTTCAGTCCTCAAAATTTTAAATCCACCTTCTGTAGTCCAATAGCTCTAATGTTAATCACTTTCACTGTCCTCATTGACGGGCATCATCAAATAATACCATAAATTAGTCTATAACTTCCTCTTAATATGAAATCAACCCTACTATGAAATCAAAATCCTAATTTAACACCTAATCAACAATAATCAAATCAATATCAACAAGTGAGAATGGACGGAACAAGGGAATGATTTAAATTGGAAGTTTTAACAAGATTCTCAGGGGTTATCCCAGGAATCTCTCAAGAAATTGTGATTGAGTATTTGTTCTCGTCCTAGTATCCTATGTCCTAGATTCTATAGCAGGCACGCAGTAGTATAACAAGGATGTCACACTACTACGACATCGCTCTAATTGCGAAGTCTCGACCTGCATGGGCCACCACTAAAAACGTGTCACGACCCGCACCCGGTTTAGGGGCACGAGTGCGTGGGTACGTCCAGCCTACGCCGCAGCATCGGCGATAGAATGCTGTCTAGGTCTTGATACTATCTAACTAATGTCACGCAAACATCCAATCTCCATTAGGAGGCACGGATGTCACAAATAAGATGAACATATACTCAATCACAGGATTACAGCACGATAAGATTTCGAAACAAAAATTAAAATTAAACACAACACAAGTCCACAAGTAATATTCTAACTCAACAATATCCAATAAATCATCAAATTGCCGGAGACAAATCCGGTACCAAAAAGTCTGTTAAAAGAACTAACTAAAAATAGTAATTTCCAGCTAGACCTCCTGGAATCACAACTACTATCAAGTCTGCAGCTACTCACCATAAGGTCCACAAAGTGTCGGACAGCGGTCCTCTAAGGCATAGTCTGGAAAAATGTTTCCAGTCAGGAAGGAGCAAAGCACAATCTCAAATAACAGTTCCATTAATTGATAATGTCTATAATACAATAAAACATGTCATGCTAGCTACTGAGAAGACAGTGAAATAATTGAAATGGCAATTTAAGAGAGACAGGTAATATAGAGAGACAGGCAATATGTTACAGTCGGTGCATGTATGGAAATAAAAAGAACAAGAAACAGTATCATATACGGGTGATGTAGTATATGATAAAATAGGGAGCTGTAATCTATTCTACGTGTTTGAAATAGTAGTTTCAAAATGTGATCGGCTTGGGAACATGTACGATAGCTACTGGCCTGGCTAATCATGGGTGAAGAGCATGATTAACACTTATAATTTCTATACTACAATAAGAGGTTATGATCACATTTCTTACTAACTACTTCCCCGCCCCCAACTAGTACTGTGGATCCAACCATGGCACGTCACGATACACGAGCAAGTCAAGTCTATCATGTACGATGTCTAAATATACATGTCGTGTACAATGTCAATACGATAATCAAGGTAACATCTCATGACTGCAGATCCAAGCTATACTAGTCCGTGTAGCACAGTGTCAAAGATTCAGATGTAACATTTCATGATTGTTGAATTTATAGAAATTATCAAGAATTGGAAATTATCAGAGAATGTACTTGCCTTGGGTCCTTAGCTGGTATTTATGGATGTCCTGTTCCAGAGTATCCCCTGGGTAAACCAACAGTCCTATAAACACATCACAATTACAACACTTGTATCAGAAGCTATCCTAACACACAGAAGAAATATACTGGCCTCAGGGCTATGCCAGGCAGGGCACTAGTCAACTAGGGTCACCTAGTAGATAGATACATAATTATACACATCTTAATTAACATATGTACTTATAATATATACATCAAATTAATTACATATTAAAATATGCTAAGGTTTTATACAAAATATATATATCAATGTATATCAAAATAATTATACACATAATATATATACATTTATACCAGTTAAATTTAATACATACACCTTGGTTAAATACCTACAATATATATACTTTTAAAATAAGTGATACTTGCATATATGTATAAACTTAATAAATAATACTTGTATACACACAAAAGAATTTAACCTAATATATGTATATCTCTAAAATATATATACCAATATAAATACACTGCTATAGTTGTATTTTTACCAAAAATACGTTCATTTCTATATTAACACATGTCAAAATGTGTACATATCATATATGTGCAAAAGTGCATTTTTAGAATATATATATATGGAAAATATTTTAATTGTATGTACAAAGTATATATTAAATAAATAATATACATATGCTAATTTCACATTAATTAAATACATAAATACTTTACATTAATTATATATATACAATTAAATTAAATACATACACTAATTACACATTTATACCTATGCAAATACATACTTGCATACATTGTATATATATACATGTACATTTATCCACATTAAATATATATATACATTAGATATATTAAAATACATATTAATTAGATATATACATACATGTATATTTATACACATCAAATATATCTAAACATGTATATACATATATATATACATACATTAAAATATATACTATACATATTTATATATACATTAATACATCCTTAATTATACAATTTATTTGAAGGCATACTATACTCATACAATTAAATAAAATAATTACTATACATATTTATTTTAAATACATACATTTACAAAATATATATTTATACATGTATTTCCATTTTACATTTAGATATATTAAGTATATACGAAATATATTTATACGTATACCAATATTATATGTACTATTTAACATTTAATAAAAATAATACTTTATACCTACACATACATATACCTATTATATAGATATACCCATACGTATATATATATATATACATATATATATATATATAAAGATATATATATATATATATATAAAAAGAGAGAGAGGAGAGGAAGGGAAAACTTACAGTGGGGGAGCCGCCGGCCGGAGGGATGAACACAGGGAGTCGGGGGACTGATCGGCGGAGGGAGGAGAGAAGAGGCGGGAAAGTTGGCCGACCGGAGCAGAACAGCGGCCGCCGGAGGGGATAATGGTGGATGATGGTGTTGATGAATGGAGCAGCCGGAGGTGGTGATCGGGCTCGGTCGAATGGGGGAGTGCCGGAGCTAATGGGTCGGTGCACAGGCAGTCAGATTTGGGAGATGGAGGGAGCCGTCGGAGGAACGCACAGTAAGTGCGGCAGCAGCAGCAGGGAGAGCGCCGGCCGGGGGAGGAATGGTTGATGGTGGTGGTGATGGGAGCAGGCCGGCTGAGCTGATGGCCGGAGGAATATGGGGATCAGCCGGGGAGTTGATGGAGGGATATGAGGAGGAGCCGAGGGCTGATGGGGGATGGAGAGCAGCCGCCGGGCTCGGGCTAGGCCGGCCGGTCTCGGGGCTGGCCGCCGGGTTGGCCGCGTGGAAGGACAGGGGAAGAGCAGCAGTAGTAAGATGGGATTTGCACAGTGTCCCCCCCTATGAAGATTCAAATCTTCAAATGAAAAAGAGAAAACTATAAAGAGGAAGAAGGAGAAGAAGAAAAGAAATGAGAGAAGAAAGGAAGAAAAGAAAGAAGGAGTTTTGGGTTTCCTACGTTGAGGATGGAGGAGGCTTGTGAGGGTGGTGTTTTCTAGGTTGCCTAGGGATTAGGGTTTGAGGTAGACATGATATTAAATAGGGAGAGAGAGGGTGTGATGGAGGGTTGTGATTTCATCCCTGGAATGGGTGGCTAGGATTGAACATAAAGGGAATTAATTCATGTAAGGATGAGGGTTGAGGTTTAATTAAAATATTAAGGATTTCTCATTGGTTTAAATAATGGGGTGAGGCCACAAAATGCCAATTTGCAATTTGGCCCCCTTAAATTTGGGAAATTGCACAAACACATAAAATGACGAAAATTTGGCGGGCGATTCGGGGTCCGGTGTTTTGTAGGGTCAGGAGGCACTGTAAGACTGGTACGGGCTCAATTTGCAGGGCACTGAAATTAAATTGGGATTTTAAAATCAGATAAAATGGTATCCTCAATTTAAATAGAAATAAAATGCAAGTTGTGTTCAACAATTAATTAGGAGTACTTGGGGCCAAAATCAGGTCAAGTCATCAATACCAATAATGAAGAAGACTCAGAACAGAATATTACCCTAATTTGGGCCGCATGAAAAATAGGTCAAGATGGCCTCCAATTTTTGATTGGAACGCACAACGATGAAAATAGAAGTTTATTAAAATAACGTCCGCGATGACTTTTGTGCGGCCAAAAATAATGCACAGAGAGCACAATTATGAGTTGCAAAAATAGCAGAATTGAAGGCGGGCATGTCTAGAGTAAGATTGTGAAATTTGTTGGAAGACAAAAGTCTGGATAGTGCTCCAAATATCGAAGCAAAGGCAATGCGCAAAAATATTAAATAAAATACAGTAATTAATTACAATCTCCAAATATCAATTCTAAATAAAATAATAAAATCCAGAATTCTATAATTCGGACAGGGGTTCGTCTACTGGGCTTCTAGGTCTAGTCTGCTAGCTAAAATAATTAACACTGCATATAATTATATATTTAATTATACATCGCACAAAATTATTTAAATCAAATACACTATCATGCAATTAATTAATTGTAAATAACATAATATTAAATATTGTAAAAATTCGAAAATACCCCTGTTTTCAGAATGTGGTAGTGACAATTTTCAAAGATTGACCTTAGATCCGGTTATCACCAGATTAGGGTGAGGAAGGAAGATATCCCGAAGACAGCCTTTAGAACAAAGTATGGACACTATGAGTTCTTAGTAATGCCGTTTGGTTTAACCAACGCGCCTGCTGTATTCATGAGCTTGATGAACCGAGTCTTCCATCAATACTTGGATAAATTCGTGGTGGTATTTATCGATGACATTCTGGTATATTCCAAAAGCCACGAAGAGCACGAGGAGCATCTCAGAATCGTGCTAGAGACGTTGAGGCAGGAGAAACTTTATGCTAAGCTCAGTAAATGTGAGTTTTGCATGGATAAGGTGCCATTCTTAGGGCATATTATCTCAGGAGAAGGACTGTCAGTGGATCCAGAGAAGGTTGCTGCTATTGAGACTTGGCCTACACCAACATCAGTTGCTGAGGTGAGGAGTTTTCTAGGACTTGCTGGATATTACAGAAGGTTCGTAGAAAATTTCTCAAGGATTGCAGAGCCAATGACGAAGTTGACACAGAAGGATCAGGACTTTGCGTGGACAGAGGAATGTCAGAGGGCCTTTGAAGAATTAAAGAGGCGTCTAACAACAGCACCAGTATTGACTCTTCCTTCAGGGTCAGACGGTTTTGTTGTTTATAGCGATGCGTCAGGTAGTGGTCTAGGATGTGTTTTGATGCAACACGGCAAAGTTATTGCTTATGCATCGAGACAGTGGAAGGTCCATGAGAAGAACTACCCAACGCATGATCTGGAGCTAGCTGCTGTAATATTTGCACTGAAGATTTGGAGGCATTATCTTTATGGTGAGAAGGTAGAAATCTTCACTGACCACAAAAGTCTAAAGTATGTATATACCCAGAAGGAGCTTAACATGAGACAAAGGCGCTGGCTAGAGTTGATGGTGGACTTTGATATAGATCTGCAGTACCACCCAGGGAAGGCAAATGTAGTAGCAGGCGCACTCATCAGGAAGCCTAAAGCTTATTTCTTGACAATGCAGCCTGAGCTATTGAGAGATCTACAGGAGCTTCAGATAGAGGTTATTCTACCAAGACAGAATGGCTTGCTGGCTAATCTGGAAGTGAAGTCATCGCTCGTGGAAAGGATTAAAGAAGCTTTGCCTACTGATGCAAGATTTCGAAGACTCAAAGAGAAGACAGAAGCAGGCATGCAGACGGGACTTCGCATACATGAGGATGGGACATTAAGGTGCGGAGATCGTTTATACTAACCGGAACTAATGACTGAAGCCCATAGCTCCATATACTCTATTCATCCAGGAGAAACAAAGATGTATCGAGATCTAAGGCAGTATTATTGGTGGCATGGAATGAAGAGGGAGATTGTAAGATTTGTAGCTAAATGTTTAGTCTGCCAACAAGTGAAAGCCGAGCATCAGAGGACTGCAGGAATGTTGCAGCCGCTTCCTATACCAGAATGGAAGTGGGAACATATCACCATGGACTTCGTCACAGGATTCCCAAGGAGCCCCAGCGGAAAAGATGCGGTATGGGTGATCGTGGATCGACTCACTAAATCGGCACATTTCTTGCCGTTTAGAGTTGGACAGTCCACAGAGGTACTAGCCGACATGTATATGCGACAAATTATAAAGTTGCATGGAGTACCGGTTAGTATTGTATCAGATCGGGATTCGAGATTCACCTCTCATTTCTGGCGAAGTATGCAAGAGAGTCTTGGCACCAGACTAAAATTCAGCACTGCCTATCATCCCCAGACAGATGGTCAATCAGAACGTACAATCCAGATCTTGGAGGATATGCTGCGATCCTGTATGTTAGATTTTGGAGGGTCTTGGGAAGATCATTTGCATTTAGTGGAGTTCTCCTACAACAACAGTTATCAAGCAAGCATCAAGATGGCTCCTTTCGAGGCATTATACGGTAGGAAGTGCAGATCACCGATATGTTGGAGTGACGTTGGAGAGCGACAAATCTTGGGACCAGAGCTGGTGATGCAAACCGTGGAGAAGGTTAAACAAATCCAGAATCACCTTCGGACAACTCAGGACAGACAAAAGCATTGGGCTGATACACACCGACGTCCCCTGGAGTTCAAGGAAGGAGAACATGTATTCCTGAGGATTTCGCCTACTCGAGGAACCATTCGCTTTGGGAGCAGAGGCAAATTGAGTCCAAGGTACATTGGGCCCTTTGATATTCTGGAGCGCATAGGTGAGGTGGCTTATCGTCTTGCATTACCTCCATCATTAGAAGGAGTGCATGATGTATTCCATGTCTCACAGTTGAGAAGGTATGTGACTGACCCAAGTCACATAGTGGATCATTCTGAGATCGCCGTAGGTCCAAGCCTGAGATATGAAGAACAACCAGTGGGTATACTTGGAACCAGTGAGAAGACACTGCGATGGCATACAATTAAACTGGTTCGTGTGGCTTGGAAGCAACACTCTCCTGGTGAATCTACTTGGGAGAGGGAAGATATCATGCGCCAGAAATACCCCCACTTATTCGAGGATACAAGTATATCTTAAGTAAAATTTTGTAATTCCTGTAGTTATGTTCTATTAGTAGTTTAATCTTTAAATTGCGAGGACGCAATTTTCTTAAGGGGGGTAGATTGTAATCACCTGAAAATTTTAAGAATTTTTAAATTTAATTTTTCTGGAATTAATTAGCAATTTCTGTGAATTTTAAACCTATAAATTAAAGTAGTCTAATTTAAAATGAATTTTTAAATGAAATTAAATAATATTAAAATGTGATAAAAATTATATTTTCTAGTGTAAAATTAAAAACTGAGCATGGGATATTTTTTCGGGAATTTATTGGATCCCGAATGAATTTTTAAAGCATTAAAAACTATTGTTAAAATTAACTGATTAATTAAACCAAATTAATTAATAAACCAAGACAAACCCTGAACCAAACCAAACCGGCCGGTCCAACCAAACCGAACCCAACTTAAGCTAGTGGGTCGGATCCGGGTTTAACCCGTGACCCATTAACCCAGTAACCCGACCCGTTTCTAATAATTTGTGGATCGGGCCGGATCCCTACCACCCGACCCGACCCGTCATAGATCCGACCCGCCACCTCTTTCTCTTCCAACTGACCGACTGTCCGCCTCCCCACCGCCGAAAACGCCCGCCGCCGCCGGCCGTTCGCTGCCCCGCGTCGCCTCCGCTCCGTTTCTCCTTCCCTCACGGGCCTCCGATCCCTCTTCCCATCTTCCTATATAAGCCGAACCCTAACCCTCTCCTCCGCTGATCTCCTCCGCCCAGCTTTTCCTCTCCGTCGCGCCTGACCGGAAACCTAGCAGCCTCCGGTTCCTCAGCCGCCTACTCCCGGAATCTCCACCCTCCTCCAGTCTCCGCCTCCACCAGCTAGCCTCCGGCCGCCTATCTCCTCGGGATCCTCCGCCTCCAGTACCCCCAGCCGAACCCGTCAGCACCAGAGCTTCAAAACCCCGCTGCAGCGCCGGCGAAGCCGCCTCCGTCCGGTGAGTCATCCCAGCACCCCCGGCGATCCTCGACACAGTGGACACGGACACAGAAGCTGACACAGAAGCTCAGAACAGTAAACCCTAGCCCTTTGTATTGTGCAGTGGACACAGTATCAGTGTCGTGTCGGACACAAGTCGGACACGAAAGATTCTCAGTTTTTAAGCCCACTTCAGGTATTCATAATTTATTGCTCGTAGCTCGGATTTCAATTCCGTAAATTGTATCGCATAGCCTGCATGACCCTCTCGGTGCCCGGATAAACCGCTCGGGGCATCGCGTCCTGTGGTGATCGCACACCGCGATCCAAAAACAGGAAAACCAGACTCTGTTTCACCCCGGAATCGAGTACGCCCCACCAAACGGGACGACTTGGTCGCGTGCGGTCTTCACAGATACGTGCGCGTCGTTGATACGGACGTACGGGATTTCGCAGAAACTGATTCGGATGTGCGTGCACACCGGAATCAGTGCGTATCCGCGGACATCATCCCGTATCCGACTTTTCTGAATCTTGCTGTAACTTAGTGTACACACGTCGAATAGAGATAAAAATTGCGCCATTGGACTCGTAGCAATACGCTGGTCCTGTGAGCCATGTTTGGTTTAATTCTGAGAACGTTGACAAAATCGTGTGTCGTGGGCCCCACAAGCTCCATCCGACGGGTGATTTTGAGAACGGCTCATCGGAATCCAATTCTGGAAGTTCCGTTGGGTTCGTATCATCATTCCTGACCTATTGACATTAAGTTGGACTGATTTGGAAACCTTTGACCCTGACTCAGTTTTCGGTGCAAAGCGGCCCACATATGGATCCGCTTTGGCCCAGAAATGTCGTTTTTGCCCTTGTGTCCAAACTGGACTTAAGGACAGGAGTTTCTAGCTATTTCTTATGTTCTGAGACTGTTGGTAATGTTCATTTCAGCTTTTGGAGGAGTTATTGCTGAACCCACTGTTACAGGGACCGCTACTGGTATTCCAATCCCAGGCAAGTGTACCTTGCCATAAATTGCAGTTTAATAGTTTATTTTGTTCTCTTGCTCTATTTTCTGTGACTAGTGTACATGATATAACCTAGGACCGTATGACATACTTAGTGTCCGATTACAGTCGGGTGCCAACTCCGTACGCGGAGTTGTGTATGTCATTTAGTGATGGACATTCGAGACCCTTTATATTCCTGTGCTTGTTTATCAAAGTACACCATAACCTAGGACACTTGACACCATACATTGACAGAATCTTCCTGAGATATTCAAGGTGATTCTGTATAGGATACAGGATGGACATAGTTATTATACTCTTAGATTATGACTGTTGCATTAGCTCTGATCTCACGTGACATGGACATGAGACGTGTGGTTACATTGGGTGGGGAGAGACACACAGGCTACAGGCTGTTCTATATATATATTACTATTGTGAGGTTGTAGACTCTCGAGCAGAGCTAGACCACTACTAGATATTGCTGCTACCGGCTCCCCGACACAGAGCATGTAGCAGTCTCAGCCTGAGTACTAGTGTTGCTCTCAGTTGCATTTTCACATAGATGGTTATGTAGTTACCCTGCTTAATTCATTTTACTATTGTACTGCATTTATTTGGTTTGTATTATTTGTACCTTGCTATGTCCCCTGAGGACCTGGATCCGGATGATGTCCCCAGGTATAGCAGAAGAACATTATCCCGAGGTTTACGGGACATGAGCTAAAGCTGTACCAGAAGCTGTTGCTGAAGGAGAACCTAACATAGAAGCAGAGGTGATGGCTGAAGACTTTTCATGAGCTTATGATGTTTGTACTCTTCAGATACTTTATTTGGACTCTTTTGTTCTAGTCTGATGAACCAGTATTTTAGACTCTTATCGGGTTGTTCCCCGACATACTCTGCTGAGACTGGACTTTGATGTACTTTCTTTATTTTGCTGATGTTTTTATTATTCTGTGTGTGGATGAGATTAGTATTTTGACTTATTGTTGTAGACCTATATTACAGCTTAAGTATGCCCGATGGATCCATTAAATTGGGATGTCCATCGGTGTGTACTGCTGGCCATTGCCACGTGTCTAGTCCCTCGATATTTTGGGACTGGGGCATGACAAACCTAAAGACTTCTACCAGTCTAAGAGGATGGTGAGATCGCTCTGGATGGGATACGAGAAAATTGATGCATGTCACAACGGGTGCATATTGTACTATAAAGCGACAAGGATGAAGACGTGTGCCAATTTTGTGGTGCTGATCGCTACAAGGCAACTGATATAGGAAGGCTTACTGGTGCAAGAAAGCTGACCGATTCGATACACTACTGGCCTTTGACGCCACGGTCGCATATGTTGTTTATGGTGAAGAAGGCTACCGAAAATATGAGTTGGCACAGGCGAGAACAGATTGAAGGAGTGTTGGATCACCCATCCGATGGAGAAGCATGGAAGCACTTCGATCGAGAGTATCCCAATTTTGCTTCTGATTCGCGTAATGTAAGATTGGGGCTCTCGTCCGACGGTTTCACCCCATTCGAACTTTTAGGCTCCCAGTATTCGTGTTGGACAGTGATCGTGTCACGCGCCAGTCCCAAAATACGTAGGACTAGGAACACGTAAGCATGCCAGCCGCATGGATATGGCAACTCCAATATATGAAAATCATAACCCATACGTACGCTGTAATATGAATATCAAATCCACAAGTGGTATAAACATATGTCCCAAGTCACAGGGTATAAACTAAATCTCATCCACGAAAATCAAATATGAATAAATAACCAGTATCTATATAACTAGATCTCAACATAAGTATCTAAGGATGATAGTTGGATGGAAACAAATCCACTACCAACTAGAATGGAAAAGTACAACACAATAAACACAATATAGGAATACCAGCTAACAATCATGGGGCTCGGAGAGAAGACATCCACGAAACATATATAACCATCCAAATGTGCGCTCCTGCAAATACTCAAGAACAGATACACCTGGCAGGGGACCAGGTCCTCAGAGGGACGTAACAAGATACAGAACAGCAAGCCAATTTGAATACAGTAAACATGCATAATAGGTAGAAAATATGTAAGTACGCTGTACAAGACAATCTATATGAATGCAAATGAGGACAACTTTTTGACGTATGGGCAAGGGTAGGCTACTCGATCTACCTCACAACTCACACACACGTCAATGGACATCAGAAATCGACATACCGCGGGGGTAGCGACCAGCGAGACTCCAGAAATTGACATACCGCGGGAGTAGCGACCAGCGCGACACACGCCCATAGTGCGAGCTATATACTACAGTTTACCAGAGTGGTTAAAAGCCCATATGCCTAATGATTGTCCTCTCATGATACTAGGTGTCAAGTGTGTGTCAACATATCTAATATATATAGTAATGACTGAACGAACTACACATGCAAGAAATATACAGAAATGCAATAAATATACAGAAATATACTAAGCATGCAAAATACTGTAAATAATTTGGTAAGGTATCTTGCCTGGTAAGAAAGCTGCAAGGTGTAATGTCCAGAAGTCAAGCACACAGGATCAGAAGCTACGTCCTCAAAACAAATGTCTCCGGATGCTGAAATAGATATCATCAACGTTCCCAAAATAAGCAAAATAGCTAAAAAGTACTTCCCTTTCGTCCAATTTGGACACAGGGTAAAACGGTAATTTTGGGTCAAAGCGGGGTCAACATGTGGCCCACTTTGCACCAAAAAGTGTGCCAAGGGTAACAGTCTCTAAATGGGACAAATTATAGGTCAAACAAACTCTAGATGTTAATACGAACCCAACGGTATATCCAAATATAGATTCCGATGGACCAAACACAATTTCGCCCAAAAAGTCAATCGTAGGGCCTGTCAATTGGCGACTTGGTCAACTGTCTCAGAATTCTGTGAAAATTGGGTCACAGGACCAGCATGTTACCACGAGTCCAGTGGCGCAAGTTTCGTCGTAATCTAACGAGCGTGCACAAACTGCACACGACTTCCACAAAAGTTATGACACGGGGTGTGTCTGCGAATACGGGCTGATTCCGGCGCGCACACGCGTCTGAATCAGTTTCCACAAATTTTTACTTGTCCGGTTATGCTGCGCGCACCGTTCGGTACACTTGGTACACGGCAGGGCGGTCCCGTTTGGCGGGGCGCGCTCCGTTTCACAACTTTTGAAAATCTGGAAAAGTGTGTTCGTGGAGTTTTCCAACGAATTTATTCTGTCTACAGCAGTTAATAATCTAGGATTATTTAACAAAAATTAAATTAGGTCAAGTGGTCTACGCATACCAAAAAGAATCATCGAATTCGGATCTCTGTGGTGGGAGATACGAACTCTGAAACATGGGTGGTCACCGTAGTTTTCTGTGATCCCAGAATTCGGTCTGTTTCTGCCAACTTTGGTGCTATTTTTGCCTATGGTTACGCGTTGTTCGAGGTCTACTAATACACAGATATGGAAGAGGGTTAAGGGGTGAGCATACCGGTGAAGACGGGGCAACATTTGGTTGAGAGAGTCGACGGAAAACAACTCCGGAACACAGGTACCTCGCTGTGGGAATCTGCAGTGTGCGGGGTCGCGGTCGTCGGGATTTGTTTGGACGGCCTGGCGGGGTTCTCCGGCTGCGGTGGCGGCGCTCTCTAGGTCTAGATGGAAAGAGAAAGGGTCTGGATGATTTAGGTTTAGGATTTTAGATGAATATAATATATATATATAAGTATTTATAAGAGAGGAAGAGAGGGGGGTTTGGTCGGGTCTGTGGGTTTAATATGTGGCGTTTGTTGCTAAATAGCAAAGGAGTGGTTTGCATGGAAATTTTTTGCTTAAAGGGGGGGGGGGTCTCATATCAGCGGATGGCTTGCTGGTAGTTTGCTGGGAAGTTGTTGGAATGGTTTGCTAATAGATTTGCTTTAGTTGTTATTAATTAATAGTTATTAGTTTATTATTCTTATTATTTTCTTTTCTTTTCTTTTCTTTTCCTTTTTATAATATTTTTTCAATTTTATATATATATATATATATATATATATATATATATATATATATATATATATATATATAAATATACTCATAAGAAAAATTCTAGATTATAATAATGCACACCGTTAAGCTAGCAACTGCTCAAGGGGTCTCCTACATGAAATAAATTTCGAAAAATTCCTAATGGTCCCATAAATCTTCTAAGTGCACCAACACCTAAAAGAAAAATTATTAAAAATCTATTTTCCCAATTAGCCACTAATTACTACAATTAAATTAATAATTAATAATTAAAAAAAAGCTTAATATGATTTTTAGGATTAGGGGTTTTACAGATCGTCATTCCGTACAACCTACCGCCTTGGATGTGCATGAAGACTCCGTTTATATTCTTAACCGTCATTATTTTGTCTCCGAATAATCCAAAGAGGAACATCGATGTGTACTTGCAGCCGTTGATAGATGTGTTGAATCAGTTGTGGAAAGTAGGTTCCAACACGTACGATGTTTCAAAAAAATAAAAAAATTAGATGAGGAAACACTTATGTGGACCATTTACATCTTTTTGGCTTATGACATATTATCAGGATGGAGCACTCATGGTCGTCTCTCATATCCGTATTGCATGGACCGCACTAAGGTTTTTCGTTTGAAACAAGGAGGAAAACCATGCTTCTTCGATTGTCATCGATAATTTTTGCTGTCGGATCATCCGTTCTGGAGGAACATGAATGCATTTCGTGTCGGCGTTACAGAGAAGGCAAATCCACCTCCAAGATGGCCCAGAGACACGATATGGGAAGAGGTTAAAGACTTACCAAGTGCTATCACAGAGCCTACTAAGGGGTACACGTGCGATAGATTTGGTCACAGTCATAACTGGATGAAGAAGAGCATATTCTGGGACCTGCTATATTGGAGCACCATTCTGATCAGACATAATCTTGATGTCATGCATATCGAGAAGAATGTGTTTGACAACATAATTAATACTGTGATCGACGTAAAGGGGAAGACGATAATCCCAAGGCCAGGTTGGACTTGGAAGAAAAATACAGACGACCTGCGTTGCATTTGATAGAGGAAGGGAATGGGAAGTACAAGCAGCCTAAGACAATTTTTATACTGGACAAGGAGGATAAATGAAGACTATATAGGTGAATTCAGGGGCTAAAATTTTCAGATGGGTATGTGTCAAATTTGAGAAGATTCGTCGGTCCGAAGGAGAACAAACTGATGGGTATGAAGAGCCACGACTGTCACGTATTCATAGAAAGGTTAATTTTGATTACATTTTGGAAATTCTTACCACAGGTAGTTTGGTATCCTTTAATAGAACTTAGCATATTCTTCAGAGATCTTTCTTCTACCAAGTTGATCATCGATCGTCGATCGTCTAGAAAAACAAGAGAAGGACATTATGGTAACACTGTGCAAGCTTGAAAGAGTGCTCCCTCCTGGATTCTTTGACTCTATGGATTATTTATCAATTCATCTTTCCTACGAGGCACGTGTCGGTGGCCATGTCGGTTATCGATGGATGTACACGTTCGAACGTCAACTGAACCACCTAAAAAGAAAGATAAAAAATAAGGCAAGGGTCGAGGGTTCTATTTGTAAAGTCTATGTTCTTGAGAAGATTATAAACTTTTGCTCGATGTATTTCAAGCCAGATGTTGCTACTAATAGAACAAGAGCTCCGAGAAACAATGACAGATATCAGGAATCTAATGATGCAATATTGAAAGTATTCAATGCTTTCGGTAAGCCTTCGGGCAAAATGATGAGGAGATATCTGAATGACGACGAGCTAAGGGCTGCTCAGTTGTATATGTTACTCAACTGTGACGATGATGAAGTGGAGGAGCTAGAGGGGTAAGTAATTAATACGTCAACATTTAAGTCATCTTAATGTAATACTATACGCTAATATTGTTACACTAATCAGGCGATGTTTTGTTGTTTTTTAGCACATTTAATGAAGATGTGAGGTCGATGAGACCAAACATAACAGATAAAGAAGTATAATAGGAAATGAGACTTTATTTGCCTTCTTGGTTGAGTGCATATATAAGAATCTTTTTGTGTATTACTTGTACAATATTTAACAGAACGTTGAACTTAATATCGTTTTCTTGGTATTTAGGTCGATCCCACACAATACTCGAGAATGAGTCTATTAGAACTCTAGCCAATGGACCAATTTATGCCGTCAAAATTTGGCCAAGCTACTGTATGAATGTATTTAGGTTCAAGTCAACAAAAGTCCTGATAAGAGACATCTTCTTGGATCTCGATTCTACGAAAAATAATTGTTTGTGTATCAGATCTTCGAGCTACAAAGATGTCAATCCAGGCAATAATTTTTATGGCGTCTTATGGGAGATTGTGGAGTTGACATATAATTATGGAACAGAGCCTGTTAAGATCGTGTGATTGGTTCGATCCGATCCAAGATCAAGGTTTAAAAATAGACAAGCATGGTCTTGTGGATATAAACTACTGACATCGATACCAAGGCTATGAACCATTTTTCCTATCAAGTCAGGCTCAGCTCGTATACTTCATAACTTATCCTAAACGAGGATCAACGAGGTCGGACTGGTGGGCAGTATGCAAGACGGAAGCTAGAAATACCTTTGACGTTAACGAAATAGCTTATCAAGAAGATGAGCTACCTATTGTAACAAATATTGTAGATGTTGAATCAACGAAAGTTGCTCATTACACGTCTAATCGTATAGAAGAGGTAGAATTATCCGAAAAGGAAGACAAAGTAGATAAAAGTGAAGATGAGGAGGAAGTGGAAGAGGAGGACGAGAAAAACGAAGAAGATAAATTTTCAAAAGAGGATTAAAAATAAATTAAAATCCATGTAGAACTCTAGCCATGTACTGTATTTTTAATATGGAATTGAATTTCCTTGAGATATTGAGAAATTTGATAAGACATATGGTGTGACTGTGATACTTTTATATTATGCTTATTGTGTGACTATGATACTTTTATATTGTATTTATTGTGTGACTGTGATATTTTAATATTGTGTTTATTGTGTGACTGTTATATTTCATATACTTTTGTGATATTTTGTACCCAAAAAATTCAACGGAGGGTTGCTCCGGGTCTGTCTATTTTTATGAACTTTTATAAGTATGTGTATTTATTTTATTATCATATGTTATTATCAGGTATGTTCGGATGACGCAGGTCATTCGGAGGTCGATCCTCTAGACGGAGTGCTCCTCGGGTACAGGCCTACTGGTTTCAGATCCTCCTCGTAGAGTACTTTAGTGTACCGATATTTAGCATCTCTGACTCCGTCGACGATACGACGTGGCAGTACTCCTGGAACGAGTAGTTCTAGGCCTGAGACTACTCCCTCTTCCAGCGTTCCTCCAGCTGACGTCACCATGGAGGCAAAGGAGCAGATAGAGGAGGTTGAGATGACTCCGTCTGCACATGTTCAGAGTGATCCTCCATGTGTGCCTCCGGATGAGACGAGGATGGAGATTTGGACCGACGAGCCTCAAAAGTAAGTTAATTAGTTAATATTTTGGACCGACGGGCCAAATAATTATATCTTTATATTCATGAATTTAATTATCGTTGTATAGATATCGTCCATCGGCGGTACATAGAGCACTGGGGGTATTTCTGAGGTAGAACTTTGGTAGACCTTGGATCAACTACTCAGATGCTCCTGAAGATAGAAAGGCATTTCGGTTTGCCCACTTCAAGGTAAAAATATATTTACTTTTAATATCAATAATTATTTATGCATATTATATAACTATCTATCTTACTTTTTGTAGAAAATCTATTTCTATCCACCACACTGGGCTGAGAAGATTGAGGAGCAGTTTCCTTCTGTCGCCGCCAAGCTGATCCGTGATTCGATCAACTATCAAAAGTATCACGCCCTGCTCCTAGAATACTGGGTAAATACGGGTACTGACATGGCCAACCGTACCTTACAGCATACTGAAGTAAGCCGCAATGTGTTAAAGTTGTCTTGAAGACAGATGGGTGAACTCTAGCATGCTATGACGTCAGTCCTAAGGTCGATAAATCCTATTATCTCAATCCAGCAACACAAGTATAAGAGTATAGTATATATGAAACTAAGAAGGCATCTCAAATTACATACCACATATGATCATGAAGCTAGTGAATACAAAATGCTGCACTAGCAGAGTATAAATATACATGATCAAATATACCAGCCATGGTCTAATATATACATCATGTTGACCGTAGTCTCAAAAATATAAGGAGCTAACTCTGTCCCTTGCTAAACACCATAAAATAAAGTAATCAAGACGAGGGGTGAAAAAAGAAAACCCACTCGCGAGCTTCGGCCGCAGTCCTACGAGTGCGATCCATCTTGCTGGAAGTGCGGTGGATCCTGGTTCTCTTCGGGGTAACCTGGCCATGCAAAGCCAGTGGGATCAGAATCCCAAGCAATAAGTACCACAAAGGAGCTTGAGGTGATAGACCAAGCACATCACAACATAAGCAAAAAGAGACAAAAATAAATCTTTTATATTCTATTTTGGTAGTGGATCTGTCTCCACCCGACTATTAGTTTCTTATCGACTATTTCATACTTGGTTAATTATCATATTTGGTTATTTATTACTATTTAGTTTTGTGGATGGGATTAGTATTGCTTGCGACTTGTGTAATTATATACCACTTATGAATTATTATTCATAAAATATTGTAGTATGTGTATGGTTTCCATATATTGGAGTTTCTATATACATATGGCTGGCATGCTCACGTATTCATAGTCCTACGTATTTTGGGACTGGGGCGTGACATATTTTTAGTGGTGGCCCATGCAAGTCGAGAGTATATTGTCTCGGTTACGTTACTGTACCGAGCAAGCCTGCAAATATGATTAGAGTATAGGATCCCATCCACATATTTGACTTTCCTCTTTATTTTCGTTTCGAATTCTTGAACTCACCTACCTTCCTTGACCTTCAAAATTGTACTCGCTTAATTCTCTTAACATCGGTAACCTTGTTTCCTCACCTCTTCCTATTTAATATATTTTCCTCATAGTTCCTTAAGTATAGCCTCCTTCCAGAATATAGGAATCCTTGTTGTTAGAAGATAATTATGATATCATACCTACTAAGAAAAATAAATTAGAATATTGGCAGCTCCCAAAAGTTTAGCATACCTAATGAACCCTAGCATCCAACACCTGTAAATTGATTGACCATTATCCCTTGATATATTTAGGAATGACTTGAGAGTAGTATAGACACTACTAGGGTTAGTTAGAAATTTGACCATATTGTTTGATCCTAGTATTGAGGAACCAACGGAAATTTAAGGTTGAATATTATGATTAAACCTAACTTTCATAGTAAGATAATATAAGAGGACTATAAATTTAGATTCTTGTCTTGATATTAGCAGATCAGTACCTTAGGAAATCAAGAGGAATGAACCAATACCTTAGTAAGAGCAAGGGTACCCTACCTTTAACTTAGTAGATCCCCTAGAATCTATTATCATCGTTGAGTCATACTTGAGTCTCCATGAGTCTCCGACCGTGCCATCTCATCCAACTATCTATATACTTTCCCATCTTGAGTTAATCCCTCCCTCCATCATAGATCAATTGTCATAGCTCTTTACCAATTTAAACCTATTGAATGATTAGAATATTTTTTTTATCATACATCGAACATAGAGACTAGCATACCGTATTTCCTTAGGAAACCATGATATTATTAATAGTCTCTCTATTTACTTTCATATCTTGTTTCTCTGAAACCTTAACACTCGTTATTTGTGCGATGACACAAAAAATTTCTTCATCTTTCAATTCGTGTCACCTTACCCTTGTAATGGTAGGCCAAGTAATTTCTTTTATGTTAGGATATATAGTTTGGTAGGATTGTAGTTTGTTAATCTTAAATTTTTTAAATTTTTTGTGCTTAGTAGTTAGAACTTGATAGTTTAAGTTGTTCATTTAGATTATGATTTTATGATTATTCTTTAGTTTCAAATCAAGTAATCTGTTCCACATATCTCAATACAGGTTATATCCTCTTTTACTGAAGAGTCAGTAACTTCTCCATTATTAATATTAATACTTTTGTCCTATAAGCACTATGATTAAGACTTAAGATGATAATTACCTATGGAGTTTTATAATCCAATAGGATATCCTAATAAGTACCAAGATTTTTCCCTCGTATACCCCAACAAGAGTTTCTACTTTATTTACAATAACAAGGTTATTTTGTAGAATCCCCTTAAGGCAGTTACAGTATTAGCTGGTTCTCATAAGTTGGGTAGCATGCCTCACAACCTAGTATCCCATAGTCCTTTTGACCCATTAATGAAGTATAATTGAATGAAACTAACTATATGCTAGCATAAGAAGATAGTATTTATCCAGACTGTAGAGCTTTAGAGGCCCATACCCCAATTTGGTCGACCAGAGACTTAGACAAGAAGTTAGTATGGAAACTGTAGAGAAACAACACCGGACGAGTCTTAGATTCTTGGTGAACTTGAATTATTTTGTACCTTCCTTATCATAATCCCACGTGCTTATATTTTGGACTATCTTGACTTGTGCTGCTATTATAGCCTAGTTTTGTAAGCTTGTTCTTCTATCGAGCTTGATCATGATATATGTATTATTGAGTGCACACACTGATACATTTGTCTAATTATAATCGGTGTATTATGGTCTGATCAACTTTAGTGCACTTGGTTCGCCTTTCGTATGACTATTTTACGTGGATTGAGACATAGTTAGTGCACTTGGTTCGCCTTTCGTATGACTATTTTACGTGGATTGAGATATAGTTGACTAGTAGATGAATATACTTGTCCTCTAGACATGTTCGAGCAGATCATATTAGTTACGTAACTATACTGATCCGAGCATGTGAATAGGAACTTACCCAAAAAAGGATTTTAATCCACAACTGCCTTGACAACTCTCTTTTGAATTCTTCAATCGCCCTTGAACCACTATACTTGTATTATATCACCTCCTCATTGAACTCTTTATTGTTGTTTTCTGTCTTTCCCTCTTTCGGAAAGATGAACACTCATACTTGATATAAGTTTGACACACAGATAGTACTAGGTATACCCCATAAGCCAATCGTATTACTTTGTGACTATCTTTTATAATTAAGGGCATATCACATGTGATAGATTTGTATTAAGATTTTGAGAATTAGTAAGCACTATTGAATGATTGAGATTTTTTTTATAGCCTTGTGATTATGAAAGATTGCTAAATTAAAAGTTGGGTAGAAATTGCATTATCAACTTGAGCCAAATTTTATATAAAGGTAAAAATCTTATATCATGATCAAGTAAAATAAGATTGAGAGATTTAATTCATTTAATTTTGAGAATTTTTTTTTTTGGATAATTATAATGATGATGATTTAACTATAAAGATAAGAATGCCTTATAGAATAAATTTTAAAATATTGATATTGCATATGATTCAAATTTTGAATATGGGAGATTGAATCATCGATTTAAATTTTGAGGATAAATATAGAATTCTAAACGTGAGCATTGATGGATAAAATTTAAAATTTTATGATTTGAATTAAAAGTTAAATTATGATTGTTGGATCACCTATTTGAAATGTTGAGGATGGAAATTGAATTTAAAATTTGATGAGTACGAAATTCTTAAGTTTGAAATTAGGAATAAGATTTGATTAGAGTTGTTATTATTTAAAAATTTAGAGAAGATTATGATAGTTGGAATCATGATTAAAAATTTGATGTGGGTTATTTAAATTTAAAGATGTCATATAGATTTGATTTAAATTTTGATTATTGGAAATTCGATAAGAGATTACGATATGTTAAATTTTAATTTAAACAACAGTTATTTTAATTTTGAAGTTACTGCAATGGATTTGAATAGGTTTTGAGAAGATAGTGGTTGACTTGATTTAGATATGAATTTGTAGGATTTAACAAATTGTACTTTATTTTTTTAATTTTGAGGACAAAATTCTTGTAAGTTTGGTAGATTGTAAACCCCCTCACCCAAAAATCAATATTTTGTGTGTATCTTATATTTATTATATTTATTCCTAATAATAAATTAAAATATAAGTATTTTATTAGGTTTACTTCACCGTAGTTTGGACATTAGTGACGTAGGACCACCCCAAAAACTATATCTTCCTTCGTAGGAAGTAGCCTACACGGGAGACACATATCGTAGGATCTTCGCGTGATACAAAATTTGATCATTTAACATTAGTATAGAACTAGTGTAACAACCGTAGTTTCTTGTATTTAATATTTACTTATTTATATATATATAATATATTTATGATTATTTTCCAATCCAAATACCCAACCCAAAGTCATGAATTAATTTATTTGACACTAGTGGCTTAAAATAGGGTAATTATATATATATATATATATATATATATATATATATATATATATATATATATATATATATATATATATATTATGTAGAATTTATTTTAGGAGGATAGAATTTGAAACATTCTTGAGATAGGGTCAACCTTTGCACCATATCCACTTTTAGAGCCAATCAAATTTTAATGTTTTCATATTTGGAAACCCTCTAATTTTTTATATTCTATCTATCCATTTTTGGTAGCATCTAACTATTTAAATTCATGAATTAAATCTTTGATTTAATCCCCTATAAATTAGGATCTTAATAAAATATGTACTTTCCAAATTAGGAAAGACCCCTATGCAATCTTGTTGCATATCAATTTAAATCTGAAATAAATCTTTTAAAATCTAATTTAAAGATTCTATAGCATTCTCTCACCCTATTTAGCCTCTTTAAATCATATCCATAGATGGAAACACTAAATCAAATCCTAACCACCCACATATTTAAGCTACTTATATTTATCAACCCCCCAACACCTAAACCTAATAGCCGACCTCCCCCTCTCTCAAATCCACGACCAAGAAGCCTCTCCCTATCTTCTCTCTTTTTTATCTCCTTTATTTCCTTCATCTTTTCCCTCAAGGTCGACTACCCAAAGCCCTTGGCTGAACCCCTTTGGCCTACAAAAAATACCCCTTGAGGCCGGCTGCTACTGCAACAGATCTGGTCTGTTTACAGTAGTAAAACTATCCCTAAAACTTTATATTCTTTATTTATTTGAAGTCATATGGATCCCCCTCAAGTTTTGTGGAGTTTGAAGTATGTTTGACGCTCCAAAAGGTCTGTGTCGCGAGAAAAAGCTCCGCTGTAATCACGATCTAGTAAGTTTTAGAATTTCTTTTAAATAATTAAATTTTTATGTATAAACCCTTGTGAGAACTCATAAATATGTTATATGATAAATAAGAAAACTTTCATTCATGTAAAATCCTATTTTTTACATAAAAATTGCTCTTAGATGACACAAAACCAATTCTTGGCAATATCGTGATCATATTAAATTAATATTATTGTATGTTGATATTTTATTATTAAAATATAATTTTCCAGAAATTAAATATTTAATTTTAGAATATAAAATACTATTATTATTATTATTAAATAAAAAATAATTTTGTTAGTAATTAAACTCCATCATTGATGTACCATTCTTTGACATGTATACTAGCAAAACTTGTTACCAACCCTAATAGAATTGTTATTGAGTAAACCCCGACCAAAAACCCATATTTTTAGCATTTAAAGTTATATTATTATATTTTAATTCTTAATTTTTAAGTATTATTTCAAATTTACTTATTTGTCAAAAATTAATTTTTGGTGACAAGTAGGTAACCCGTTATGACCTAGTTTTGGTTTCTACTTGGTTTTGGACTCATAGAATTTAAAGTAGACGACCAACATAGAAGTATTAATAGTTTTTATTAAATAATATTTTAAAAATGGTTTTTGATAATGTTTGATGGTTAGTTTTATTTTGGTGTGGAGTTACTTGCATGTGCAACCAACGTAGAAGTATTAACTAGATAATAACTTAATTTGACTAGAAGAATAAGATTCTAATTAGTGTAATAATTAATTGGTAGGTGTTCGAGACGTTTCTGTGGATAGTTCAAGACCAGATTTGTTGTGCTCGCAGCTTGGCTTGGAAGGCAAGTACACCTTACTTGATTGTATTGTTTAATTTACATATGCCTAGTTTTTATTTGTTTAGTTGTGTGCACCCGTCTTTGAGTAGAAGACTTACCTAGTATCTTTTGAAGATACGAGGTATCTTCTGACCTGACACATGGTATGGTGGTCCAACCCTTGTCCTTGTCTGGTTGTGGGGGTTAGATTATTGTGAAGGTAAGAGATATCTTCTGACCTGACACTGTTTTAAATACGTTCACTGTCTGAGTGAGTGAGTGCATGGACTACCGTGTCGACTGCTCATCGGTACGAGAGTTCGAGTCTTGTGTTAGTAGTTAGTATTGGTTTAGTTTTTTAGATATTATTTGACGTCACTGCATTATGTCTGCACCGCGTATACAGTTCGGATAGTTCATTGGGAGGAAAGAATCTACTAGTGAGCGTATGGAATTTATGTTTCTTATGGTTTATATGATGTAAATGGTGTACCCCCGAGCTCTATCAAACGCCTAGTGGGATGACCGATTCTTCTATTTTTTCCCTCTTATGCGCCACTAGAGATGTCTCTAGTGCATTTTATATAGATGGCTAGTTTTCCTATTTATTGTTTACTGCTTTACTTTCATGCATGTCGATTCTTGTGTACTTGTTATGTCCCTCTGAGGACCTGGCATCCTTTCTAGGTATAAAAGATCCTGATTATTTGTAGGAGCACGGATCAGAACTGGCTACTTCTTTCTCTTTCGAGGAGGTCTTCCCTTCGAGCCTCTCTGATCATTAGATGATATACTCGTTATGTTTTCTTTCATATTCTAGTTTGGTAGTTGATCTATCTCCACCCGACTATTAGTTTCTTCTCGACTATTTCATACTTGGTTAATTATCATATTTGGTTATTTATTACTATATCTGTGACTTGTGTAATTATATACCACTTATGAATTATTATTCATAAAATAACGTACGTATGTGTATGGTTTCCATATATTAGAGTTTTTATATACATACGGCTGGTATGCTCACGTATTTCTAGTCCTACGTATTTTAGGACTGGGGCGTGACATATCCCGCTCACCAGTATAGCTATATACTGACCCACGTTTGTGGGCATCTCATTCAGGTATGCAGGTGTGGTGGTTTAGATTGGATATATGGGACATAATGTATGGACTGGTAAGTACATTTGTGGGAAAGAGAGAGCAATATTATTTAAGCCTTCATGGCATCTTCATTTGGACCCTTTTAAAGCTTTGCTACGTATACTCTGTTTTGATCTGGTTTATAAGAATGCTTGTCTTTCGCTGCAACATGATCGTTTCGATGATAACCATGATGTTTGACGTCATTGTCTTGTGCGAGCGCAACTCCAGGCTCTTACAACATCAAGTCCCGATGAGAATGATTGTCCAGCGGAAGCATTGGCGTGGTGATCTCACGTCCACCGGGGACGATCGAACTTGTGGGAGATTGGGGCGTGACAAGGACAACGCCCCCATGGGGGTTCGGGGCAAATCCCTCCAAATCTAATCAGATTTTTGGATCTGGTTAGATTTGGACAAGTGTCGTTAGGAGAAAATGCCATCATTCAACTAAGGAAGAATCCAAGCCATCAAGACATCATGTTCAGTGTAATCATTATATATATATATATATATATATGTGTGTGTGTGTGTGTGTGTGTGTGTGTGTGTGTGTGTGTGTGCGTGTCAATAGGATAAGATGTAACTTAATATATACGAGGCAAAATAAAAGGTCACTAAAACCCTCATCAAAATAACCAGAAATCCAGTATTAGGAAAATAAGAAGAAACAATATACTGACAGTATATTGTTCAATGTCAAATATTTTCCTAAGCCTAAATTGTATACCATTTCAGAGAAAATAGTATATTGTCTGTATACTGATAATATATTGACAATATACTTTGTATGCACACAATTTTTCTAACAGCTCTCTATCCCTGCAATTTTATATATACTATATATTGATAGTAGGCAATACACTGACAGTACTATATTGTCTGGATATATTTTTGCTATACAATTAATGTTGTATCGACTATTTTTTTAGCCATTTTTAGAGTTGTCACTGTACTGGCAATATATTGTATGCACAGTAACAACTTTATTTTGAAAGCTTGTGTGCATGTTCTATATAAACCCATTTTGCCCTTACTTATTATGACTTCTTGGAGACTTAACTTTCTATCTTCTAGATACGAAATCTCTCAACATAAAATAGGTTTTATTTGACAAATTAAATTGAGATAGAGTTGCATTGGGTTAAAAATTGAGATCATTATATTATTTGTGAGAAGATCAAAATATTTCTTGTAAGAGATTGAAGTTCGTAAGCCTTCGTATCAAAGCTTGTGTATAATTCGATGAGTGTTCGAATCAAAGCTTGTGTATAAGAAGTTGGCAAGGTCTTCAGATTAAAGCTTGTAAGCGTAACTATTTGTGATAATAGTGGACTAAAGCCAGAGAGAGTTCCGGGACAAGAGTGTCTCATGGAGGATACCATGATACATTGGATGTCGATATTCTTGTCTCATTTTTAGAATATGTTTTAAATTGCCTATTAGCATTATAATTATGCTTAATTATTTGTTAAACCCTATTAACCACCCCTCTACCATGCTTTCACGTTTGAGGCCCGTTGCCATCCAATCCTATTCGGTGTTACAATTGGTAAGTAGGTACGAACCTGATGTTTCCTACTTAGACACTTATATGTGTGCAGTTTATGTGCTAGTTGCATCACCGCAACATACCAAAATTGGCCCTTAGAGAAAAATAGGAATCTATGTCGGTTATCATGATTCATAATTAATTATTTACTATTTGGAGCCATTGATAGACGATCTTTTTACCATGAGATTTGTGTATAGTCACTTTGGTTAGAGATTATTGTCGTCGTTAGGGAAAAATAAAAACATCAATATTCCTGAAGAACGAAGAAAATTTATTTGGTCTTTGACTACTTTATGTCATATTGATACATATATAACAAAGTGTGATCAAGAAGTGCAAAGAATTCTAGATCTTCAGAGTGTAACACAAAATATGTAAAACACATTCAATAATTTAGCTAAAGTGACGAGATCACATATACCAGCTGCAAACGTACTTGTAAGGATAGACGTCCCATTTGGTGGCAAAACTTTTCCTGATGAAAATGCCACCCCCGACAAATAGTACGGTGCCCCCCGACATATGTCGTACCACACCCGAAGTGTGATATGGTATACTAGCAGCAAGCCAATCTTCTTCCCCTGGTCTGAAGTGTGACAAAACCCTTTTTTCAAAGGATTTCCTACCCCGAAAGAGAAGGAGTTTAACACCCCCAAATCCTATCGCTATCTCAGCCATTCCAACTCATGAGATTATTCTAAATTATGAAAGTATCTTACAAGAAACAATTCGTACAATTTATATTTCCAATTAGGAAATATGCATTCATTATGCTAGCTTAGATGAGTTATGGAAGAGGAATGAGATAATTATCGATGATATTTTTTGTAACCACCACTTTTCCGGAGAGGGTATTTTTTGTCATATCTTAATTTTATTTATATTACAATAGTTAGTGATATAATTATTTTTGTGTGCTAGCTAGTGGTTCGGACTAGTAGATGGACTTGGAATAGGTGCAACCTAAGCTAGACCAATTGAACCACATTAAGCCACATTAGGATAGTCATGTTTAGTTAGATTAATTAGTGAATCCCTTAGTTAAAGAATAGAATATTTCTTGCATTAGGAAGATATCCTTCCACCTATTAAATATTCCTTCATGAAAACCATTAGAGGGAATAATAGACATTGTGCAATGCAAAACCTAACCCTAATAAAGGTGGTCGGCCTTAGCCTAAGGGGGTATATAATCTCTCTCAGTTCATTATTAGCCTCCATTTATTTCTATTTAGTTCATTCCCAAATTTAAGAGAAACTCCAATGTTCTTCATTCATAAATCAATCCCCATTCCCCTCATGCCAAGGAGAATATGAGCTTGGAATATAAAAGAGAAACTATTGGAAGGAAGCTAGTTTGAGGGAGGTGCCCATTCATTGTATTTGTGTCCTCTTGGTGTGTTACATTGAGAATCCATCTCCCAATAGGTAAAACTTTTATCTCTCTTGTCATTTTAATTTTAAATGATATATTTAATCATTAGGAACCTATCCATGGCTAAGGGCTACCCATAGGAAGAAGAACTAGGTTCATAGGAGGCCTATGAAGAAAGTTACATTGACCTTTGTAGTCAAATTGGGAAAAATCTGATTTTTGGACCACTAGGTGTTTGTAGGAATGTCTCATAGATGATTTTAGATTGTGATTCTTGGTTTAAGGGAGTATATGTATCCACAAATGGATACGGAGAGTCCGTATCATGATACTTCATGATACGGGGGTGAGATTTGGGTATTTCTATGTATTTGGTATCCTAATGTATCATTATCTATTATTTGCATTGTAATTAGTTATTTGAGATATTATATATCATAATTTATGTTATATTATGTATTTCATAGATATTGGGGGTTGTATCATGGTAGTGAGTGGCTTTAGAGAGTCTAACTTGGGTTATAATGAGTATCGAAGTGATATTTGAGAGTGCACACAAAGTGTTTGACGAATTGCTTATTGGTGTCTGTGTTGTGTTCACAATAATAGATGAGATGGGAGGACTGACAGTGTATTTGTCTGTGTGTGTGTGTCTGAGTTGAGGGAAGGAGTGCACAACAGGAGCTTGTGCTTGCGTGCACAATAAGGAGTGAAACCATGCATTTCAACTGGTTGGCCAAAGCATATGTACGAGAAGGCAAGTGAGAGGGGGTTCAAGTTTCAGTTGATACATTAGAGGAGTGGAAAAATCTAGTAACAACACAAGATCTTAATATTTAAGTATTCCTGTATTATGGTATCAGTCATCAATATCTTTCAACACCAAAGGTTTGGTCAGCAGGAATGACCAACTAGCAGTGGGCATATGCAAAGATGCAAGTAGCACATGTATACTAAAATAAAGCACTTTGTCTTTGTTTTCAGTGTGCAGGACTGGTTATGGGGGGGAGAGTATTTGTGAGTTAGTGTGTGTTGGAGTGTTGTGTAAGTGAGGATTAGAGTTAGTGTTGTGTTGGGGAGTTAGTATTAATTGGTGTCATGAGCATTAGAGAGAAGGGGGTCGAGTTAGTACACTGTGACTGAATGAGTAAAGTGTGTCATGTATCCAAGTGATGTGTGCAAGTATATTTCACTTGAGGTCTTTTGTGTGTGTGTGTGTGTGTGTGTTTCCTTAGTGTGGCAGTGTATCAATGTTAATGTGGTATAGGGTAAATGTGTGCTTGACTGTGACTAAGTTGAGATTGGGGAGCTAAGTGTCAGTGTGTGTGGTGTCTTGTGAGAGCTTTGTGAGTGTATTGGAGTGGTTAGAAGGGTGCATGGAGATGTTAGTTGTAGGGAGTTATGTTCAGGTATAAGGGGTTGGACTAAACAAGCTTGGGTCTGTGCATGTTGTGTGCCAATGTGAGTATGTGTGTGTGTTGTGTTTGGAGTGTCAGCAGTTGGCATTAAGAGGGAGGAACTAAGTGCCAGATGCCATTTAGAGCAATGAAGCAGTAGCAGTATTCCAAAGACAACAGCATGAATTGTAAGTGAGGGGTGGAGATTTGCAAGTGCAATTATGGTGGATCTCGGGTAGAGTAAAGTCAGAATTTGTGAGGGGTGTAGGAATGTTTCGGTGTGAAATAGGTATAGTACCAATGTTTAGGTAGATGTTCTGGGGTATGGGACATATGGAAGAGTACCAAAGGAATAGAGTAGTGTATGCGTGGAGTGTTGAGTAGGGATTACTTTGATATCAGATGACACTTGGTGTGGTACCATACATGTCGCAGTGGGTGTCAATGAATTTCTGTAACATTGAGTATCATAGTAGAAGTGCCAATGTGGTTAAATAGTGTGTTTCCAGTGTAAGCACTGTAGTAAAAATAGTGTAGTTGGAGTGTATAATGTTGAGGATGGTGTGGAGCTGTATTTGGTTAAGGTAATTATATGACTATGGTATTAATACATTGGTGCGTATAGAAGTTCATATAGTATATCATGATACGTAGAATATTATATTAGCTAGTGAATATATTACTTAATAATATTAGCTAGTTTAGCTAGTTCTAGGTATGGACCTAGAAACCAAGGTATGGCCTAATATCACCTAGTATCGACTAGTTTAGCATCGTAATCCACCTAGAAGCTAGGTATGAACCTAAAATTAAGGTATTGACCAAGTTTGACCTAGTTTGACTAGTATGACCTAGAAATAGCCTAGAAACCATACTTTAACTTATTTAAGCTTGTTTATTACTTTATCACACCAAATGACATAGAAATTCATATATAGGTCTGTGTGACACCAATTTGGATACCGTGACTCATTTATTGCTCTGGACCACATGCGAGTACATTCTCTAATAGTTTTTATTATTTGATAATTACTGCAATACAAGTATTTAGAAATATTTTACCTAATTCTTGACACGATGGTACACGGATTAGTATACTTGGATTCTCGTCATGAGATGTTACTCTTCAGTGATTGTCCTGATATTTCTCGTGATTATATAGCCCATGATCATCGTGATTGTATTGTAGACCTTTATAGTGATTATCGTGTCATGACGTATCGTGATATGGATCCATTATACTAGTCGGAGGAAATACTAGATGGATATGTGATCCCCTTAAATATTATATTGCATCATGTAGACAACAGTCAGTCATACACCTCATGTATGATTGTGTTACTCCATAGACAACAGCCAATCTTGAATGATTATGTTATTGACCGTGTTACTTGTAGATAACAGCCAATCATAATGATCATATGAGTGTATTATAGCCTTGAAAATAGATCTTGGTAACCCAAGTCGATCACATATCTAACTAGTATTTCAAACACTTAGTGTAGTTATAGTTCTTCTCTATATTCTAGTTCATTATCTTTATTCCATTTGCTGTGATCAGTTTATACTTTATTGCTCTAGATTATCTGTCGCATTTTCTACCACAGTATGATATTGTTCATTGCTTCTCGTTTTGTATTATATTCTCTATTTATGTTTATAGTTATTATCAATTAATTTGGAACTGCTATTGAGTTGTACTTTGCTCCAATCCTGATTGAATATATTTTCAGATGATTGGTTAGAGGAGATATGTCCCACCTATTACGTGCCACAAGATGGAAAGGTCATTGAGATAGCGCTGTAGAGCATGTTAAGTAGTGCCAATAGTCGGGGAGGATTAGTTGTCCTCATTTATGTTATTGTATTTGACAGTTAGACATTATGGCATATATTATATTTGAGACTATTATATTGAGCTTAGACTTTTGGACTTGGACTTGTGTTTGTATTGTGACTCTGTATTTTATTTGTTCTATTCTATATCGTGCCATATCTTCATCTAGATTTATATTGTGATTGAGTATTGATTACCATTATCATATTATCATAGTGTTATCCATTTGGGAGTTGAGATATCTTGACAGGTACATTAAATATATTATGTGAGATATTTAGATTGTATTGTTGACCTAGACAATATTCTACCGTCGTTGCTGCATCTTAGGCTAGACGTACCCACGTACTCGTGCCTCTACACCGGGTGTGGGTCGTGACACATTTTTGTGATGGCCCATGCATGTCAAGCTTTACAATTAGTACGATGTTGTGGTAGCGCTGCGAGCCTGCGATATGATAGGATATAGGATATAGGATATATAGGATGAGAGAGCGAATACTCAATCACAACTAGAAAATAATTCCAATCAATTGATTCTTGATATCTTTATTCATTCTGAATATTGCTTTCTTTGAATATTATTGTCCTTCTTTGATGATATTGTATCTTGCGCAATATTGAATCCTTTGTTTTGATGTCTTCAGGATGCTGCTGAAGACCAGGTCACAGCGTTCAGCAGCAGCTTCATATAGATCGACGACTTCTCGACCCCTTATCCGAGCAGCAGCAAACACTGTTTCACCTCCACCAGTTCAGAGGGCTGCCTCCCCAGTTCAGGTGGGGACCTCAACAATTTTTGGGGGTCCTCCTCCCCTACCTGTTCAGAAGGTTATCCCATCCGCTGCGGAGGGTTATCCTCCTTCTCCTCCAGCAGTTCAGAGGGCTGTTTCAGCAGGATCAGAGGGTCTTCCACCCCCACCACCCATGCCAACAGACGAGACGCAGATGTTTGCCATGTTCCGGGAGATGATGGCAGCACAGTAGAGGCAGACAGATGTTCTATGTTAGGGCATCGAGAGTGCTCACCAATTAGCACTTGCAACTGTGGAGAAGGTAGTGCTTGTTCAGCCGTAAATTGTACGCCTTATCCCGCCATGCAACAGCCGAGGTCAGGTACCATTATTGATATCAAGAGGATGGGGCCCAAGGACTTCAAGGGCATAGAGGGGATCTTGTATGCCGATGATTATATTGAGGACATAGAGAGGAACATGCGGCTTGCACATATTTCGGAGAGTCTACAGGTGGAGGCAGCAGGCAGCCAGATGTTTTAAATTGCCCTAATATGGTTTCGTACAGACTCAAGGATCGCGGCACCAGGATTGACTTAGAAAGATTTTAAAGAGATTTTTAAGGAGAAGTTCTTTCCTGATGTGGCGCAGAGTGCCTTGGAGAGCCAGCTTTAGGACCTCGTCCAGGGGAGTATGACAGTGGACGAGTACACCATGAAGTTCTGCAGATTAGGCAAGTTTGTGGAGGGACAAAATACCCTAAGGAGAGCCAGAAAGTTCCAAAAGGGTTTGATCAGGGAGATCAAATCCTACACCCTGGGTCACCACACTGCTACATTCGAGGAGATCTTGATGGATGCACAGAAGGCGGAGGATGACTTGGAGCTTAAGTCTAAGAGGATGAGAGATACCAGGGGGAGCTAACAGTAGTGTGGGTCTAGCTAAGTGACCCCATTTCCAACAGCCGAGAGCATTTCAGTAGCATCAACAGTTTCTTGTGCCAGTTAGGGCATCAGCTCAACAGACACATTAGTTACAGAGGCCAGTCTAACATGCATCAAAGAAGCCTCAGGGTCAGATACAGCAGGCACCCTCCTAAAACTATTGTAAGAAGCCTAGACATGTTTGGTAGGACTGCAGGAGAAGGCTCAAAGTGTGTTTGTATTGTGGATCTTCATAGCACCGAGTGAGGGATTATCCCGCCAACCTTTATGGTTCAGCCCGTGATGTAGATCCGGACAAGTGAGGTAGAGTTAGGCCACCTGTGGAACCGCAGATTGCTCAGCACCTGTAGAGGGAGCCACCCCGGCAGGGCGGGGCATTTACGATGACGGTTGAGGAGGCCGACGCTATAGGTGATGGGTTAGCAAGTTCTGTTCCTTTTTCTTGTCCTTTTTCATCTATTGATTTCTTAGTACCTTATAGTTGCTTATGCTATATAGTTAGTATGGTTAGTAGTATATCCTTGTCAGAGACTGCAATATCATGACAAATAAGACCATAACCATGCATGTTGTTTTATTTTCATAAGACTATATATTGTATGATTTTAGATATAATTTTCTTGGACCATGATTGTTGGGGGTTTGACCATAGTGAAACAGTGATGAATATGTTATGACTGGCCAAGAGAGAAGCGAGATGTTAAATTTCGAGGACAAAATTTTTCTAAGGGGGTATGATTGTAACTACCACTTTTCCGGAGAGGGCCAGAATATTTTTTATCATTTCATAATTTTATTTATATTACAATAGTTAGTGATATAATTATTTGTGTGCACAAGCTAGTGGTTCCGACTAGTAGATAGACTTGGAATGGATGCAACCTAAGCTGGACCAATTGAACCACATTGAGCCACATTAGGATAGTTATGTTTAGTTAGATTAATTAGTGAATCCCTTAGTTAAAGAATAAAACATTCCTTGCATTAGGAAGAGATCCTTCCACCTATTAAATATTCCTTCATGACAACCATTAGAGAGCATAATAGACATTGTGCAATGCCAAACCCAACCCTAATAAAGGTGGTCGGCCTAGCCTAAGGGGGTATATAATCCCTCTTAGTTCATTAGTAGACTCCATTTATTTCCATTTAGTTCATCCCCAAATTTGAGAGAAACCCCAATTTCCTTCATTCACAAATCAATTCCCATTCCCCTCAAATTCTAATACCAAGGAGAATAGGAGCTTGGAATAGCAAAGAGGAAGCATTGGAAGAAAGCTAACTTGAGGGAGGTATCCATTTATTATAATTTTGTCCTCTTGGTGTGTTACACTAAAAATTTATCTCCCAATAGGTAAAACTCTTATTCCTCTTGTTATTTTAATTTTAAATAACATATTTAATTATTAGGAACCTACCCATGGCTAAGGGATACCCATAGAAAGAAGAACTAGGTTCATAGGAGGCCTATGGAGAAAATTATATTGACTTTTGTGGCCAAATTGGAGAATATCCAAATTTGGACCACTAGGTGTTTGTAGGAATATCTCATAGGTGATTTTAGGTTGTGATTCATGGTTTGAGAGAGTATACGTGTCCACAAATGGATACGGAGAGTTCGTATCATGATACTTTATGATACGAGGGTAAGATTTGGGCATTTATATGTATTTGGTATCCTAATGTATCATTATCTATTATTTGTATTATAATTAGTTATTTGAGATATTATATATCATAATTTAGGTTATATTATGTATTTCATAGATATTGGGTTTTTTATTATGGTGGTGAGTGGCTTTGGAGAGTGTAACTTGGGTTATAATGAGTATCGTAGTGATATTTGAGAGTGCACACAAAGAGTTTGACGAATTACTTATTGGTGTCTGTGTTGTGTTCACAACAATAGATGAGAGGGGAGGGATGACAGTATATTTGTGTGTGTGTGTATGTGTGTGTGTGTGTGTGTGTGTGTGTGTCTGAGTTGAGGGAGGGAGTGCACAGCAGGAGCTTGTGCTTGCGTGCACAGCAAGGAGTGAAACCATGCATTTAAATTGGTTGGCCAAAGCACCTGTATGAGAAGGCAAGTGAGAGGGGGTTTAAGTTTCAGTTGATACATTAGAGCAGTGGAATAATGTAGTAATAGCACAAGATCTTAGTATTTAAGTATTCCGGCATTGTGGTATCAGTCATTAATATCAGAGGTTTCAGCACCAAAGGTCTGGTCAGCAGGAATGACCAACTAGCAGTAGGCATATGCATAGATGCCAGTAGCACCTGTACACTAAAATATAGCACTTTGTCTTTGCTTTCAGTGTGCAGGGATGGTTATGGGGGGAGAGTGTTTGTGAGTTAGTGTGTATTGGAGTGTTGTGTAAGTGAGGATTAGGGTTAGTATTTTGTTGGGGAGTTGGTATCAATTGGTGTCATGATCATTGGAGAGAAGGGGGTCAGATTAGTTTACTGTGATTGAATGAGTAAAGTGTGTCATGTATCCAAGTGATGTGTGCAAGTGTGTTTCACTTGAGGTCTTGTGTGTGTGTGTGTGTGTGTGTGTGTGTGTGTGTGTGTTAGTATTTCTATAGTGTGGTAGTGTATCAGTGTTAATATGGTGTAATATAAATGTGTGCTTAACTGTGACTGAGTTGAGTGAGGGGGGCTAAGTGTAAGTATATGTGGTGTCTTGTGAGAGCTTTGTGAGTGTATTGGAGTGGTTAGAAGGGTGCATGGAGATGTTAGTTGTAGGGAGTTATGTTCATGTGTAAGGGGATGGACTAAACATGCTTTGGTCTGTGCATGTTGTCTGCCAATGTGAGTATGTGTGTGTGTTGTGTTTGGAGTGTCAGCAATTGGCATTAAGAGGGAGGAACTAAGTGCCAGATGCCATTTAGAGAAATGAAGCAGCAGCAGCATTCCAAATACAGTAGCAGCAATCGTAAGTGAGGTGTGGAGATTTGCAAGTGCATGTGTGGTGGAGCTCGGGTAGTGCAAAGTCAGAATTTGTGAGGGGTGTAGGAATATTTCATTATGAAATAGGTGTAGTACCAATATTTCGGTAGATGTTCTAGGGTGTGGGATATATGGAAGAGTACCAATGGAATAGAGTAGTGAATGTGTGGAGTGTTGAGTAGGGATTACTTTAATAACATATGACACTGGGTGTGGTACCATGATATACATGTACCAGTGGGTATCAATGAATTTCTGTAACAGTGAGTATCATGGGAGAAGTGTCAGTGTGGTTATATAGTGTGTTTCCAGTGTAAGCATTGTAGTAAAAACAGTATAGCTGCAGTGTATAATGTTGAGGATGGTATGGAGTTGTATTTGGTTAAGGTAATTATAAGGTATTAATACATTGGTGCATATATAAGTTCATATAGTGTATCATGATACGTAGAATATTATATTAGCTAGTGCATATATTACTTAATAATATTAGCTAGTTTAGCTAGTACCTTCTAGGTATGGACCTAGAAACCTAGGTATGGCATAGTATCACCTAGTATCGACTAGTTTAGCCTCGTAATCCTCCTAGAAGCTAGGTATGAACCTAAAATTAAGGTATTGACCAAGTTTGACCTAGTTTCACTAGTATGGCCTAGAAACCATACTTTAACTTATTTAAGTTTGTTTATTACTTTATCACACCAAATGACTTAGAAATTCATATATAGGTCTGTGTGACACCTGTTTGGACACCGAGACTCATTCATTGCTCTGGACCACATGCGAGTACATTTTCTAATAATTTTTATTATTTGATAATTACTATAATACAAGTATTTAAAAATATTTTACCTGATTCTTGACACGATGGTACATAGATTAGTATACTTGGATCCTCGTCATGAGATGTTACTATTCAGTGATTGCCTTGATATTTTTCATGATTATATAGACCATGATCATCGTGCTTGTATTGTAGACCTTGTATAGTGATTATCGTGTCGTGACGTACCGTTGAGATAGCACTGTAGAGCATGTTGAGTAGTGTCACCAGTCGGAGAGGCTTAGTTGTCCTCATTTATGTTATTGTATTTGACAGTTAGACATCATGACATGTATTATATCTGAGACTATTGTATTGAGCTTAGACTTTTGGACTTGGACTTGTGTTTGTATTGTGACTCTGTATTTTATTTCTTCTATTCCATATCATGTCATATCTTCCTCTAGATTTATATTGTGATTGAGTATTGATTACCATTATTATATTATCAGTGTGTCCTCCATTTGGGAGTTGAGATATCTTGATAAGTACATTATATATATTGTGTGAGATATTTAGATAGTATTGTTAACCTAGACAATATTCTACCGTCGATGTTGTGGCGTAGGCAGGACATACCCACATACTCGTGCACCTACACTGGGTGCAGATCGTGACATTTTTGAATATATAGTAGCTACTGAAATTATAAATTATAATGATATTGAATCACGTTCAGTTGATGAATGTTGATGTAGAACTGATTGATCAAAATTGAAAGAAGCAATATAGGTCGATTTAGACTCCTCAACCAAGAAGAAAGTTTTTGGGACTGTTTGATACTACCAAATATAATCCCGTCGGATACAAGTGGGTTTTCTTAAGAAAGCATAATTAAAAGAATAAAATAATATAATTTAAAGCATGCCTACTAGCACAAGGCTTCTCTTAATAACTTGGGATTGATACCGAGGAGACTTACTCTCCCAATGGGCATATCAAGTTTCGCTAACTTATAGGTTTTGTAGTTTCTGAAAAACTGAACATCCACCTTATGGATGTAGTTACTGCATATCTATAAGGGGACTTAGATTCTGAATCTATATGAAGGTTCCTAAAAGTCTCCATCTAACTGATTCAAATAGTTTAAGACCACAGAACATGCTCTCAATTAGGTTGAGGCATTCACTTTATGGATTAAATTAATCCATGTGGATTTGGAATAATCGTCTAAGAGAATGCTTGATCAATGAGAGATATAAAAATATAAATATACCCCACGTATTTATCAAGAAATCACACTTTGGATTTGTAATCTTTGTAGTCTATGTCGATGAGATAATCTCATTGGGACTATGGAAGAGCTTGAGAAAACTACTTCACACCTGAAATTAGAATTTAATATAAAAATCTTGGGAAAATTCGATTTTTTTCTAGTCCTATATATAGGCGCAGGTGTTGGAAGAAGGAATTTCCTTGGAAATATTCCATCAAAGGTTGCCAAGAACTGTTGCCTTATCTATTGTTCATGGATTTAATACTAAGAGGAAAAGATGTGAGCTATGGGAAGAACTCCTTCAGTTTGTGGAGGACCAAAATGAGTGGTCGTGGATTTGCGCGGGTGACTTCAATGCAATTGCCAACGTGGAAGAAATTTTTGGTGGCAATAATCCGGACGCGGGCTCGATCAACGACTTCTCTCATTTCTTATTCAAGGCTCATCTTATCCCATCTCATGCTATGGATCCACATTCACGTGGGCGAAAGGTCACGAGGGATCCCCCATGCTCAACAATCCCGCTTGGATCGCTTCCTAGCCAACTAGGGATTCTTTGATATGATCCATAGTCCCTCGTTGACACACCACAACCGATCCATTTCAGACCATAGCCCACTGCTTCTGGATATTGAGATGGATGTTCCTTGGTTCGTAAATCCTTTAAATTCCAAACTTTCTAGGGGCTGCATCCCGACTTCCTGGGGATTGTCTCCACGGCCTGGGAATCTGTCTCTCATCAGAATCCTTTGGTCAGAATTGCTTGGAGCCTTAAGGCTACCAAAAAAAACATTAGGGAGTGGAGTCGCTCCACCTTTGGAGAATTTTTCCTAGCGCTTAGAAGGGCGAAAGAGGAACTCGCCCAGACTGAGCTTGAAGACGATGTTAGAGGGTCGGAGACTTCGCGAGATGCCCTCCTCGCTGCTAAAGCTACTCTCATTCAGAGGTCAGCAACTGAGGTGGCTTTCTGGAAGTAGAAAGTGAGGCTAAAATGGGAGATAAAAGGAGATACAAACTCCAAATATTTCCATGATTGTGTCAAGCATAAAAAATTTATATCTTCATCCACAAAATCTCTGACCCTGCAGGCAACCTGTTGATTTCTCAAGAAGAGATCCAAAGGCGGCCTCTCTCATTTCACTAACCTATTCGAAAAGGAAGCTGGTACTTGAAATGGTTTGCTTCTGGAGGTCATTTTGCATATCATCTCCCAAAGAGATAATGAAGAACTTTCCTGACCTTTCTCGTTGGATGAGGTAAAATTTGTTGTCATGTCTCTTAACAAGGATAGTGCGCCTGGCACAGATGGCTTCTCTAGTGTGTTTTTAATGTCTTGCTGTGATATTATCAAATATGACATGGTGGAGGCAGTCGAGGTATTCCTGGAAGGTGGGGGAATACTGAAGGCTATTTCGAGCACTCTTCTTGTGTTGATCCCCAAGTACCAAAATTTGACTTCTTTCTCAGACTTTCGGCTGATCAATCTTTGCACCTTTATCAATAAGACCATTTCCAAACTCCTTGCAAACTAAATTGCTAATCTACTACCTAAGATTATTTCTATTGAGTAGTGCGGTTTTGTGCGGGGTAGGGAGATAGTGGACAATATCATGTTAGGCATAGGAACTTATTAACAACATGGGCTTCTCCAATAGAGGGGGGGGGGGACAATGTGGCTATGAAAGTTGACAAGGAGAAGGCATACGATCGGTTGGATTAGCAATTCATGATATGGGTGCTATGGCGTTTTGGATTTTCGAAAGTTTGGATTAATGCTCTTGGGTGCTCGGTGTGTAATTACTGGTTTTCCTTGGTAATCAATGTCATAGCGTCAAGTTTCTTCAAGTCGCATCGAGGCATTCGACAGGGCAACCCCCTTTCTCCATCCATCTTCATTATTGTGATGGAGGTGTTGAGTTGAAACTTGATTTGGTTAGGGAACAGATCCAATTTACAGTAATAGCGCACCACGAGTAGACGCCCCTTGTGACCCACTTGTTCTCTCTGACGACATTCACATATTATCATCGGTGACAAGAGGATAGTGAGGCGCATTGGGGAGGTGCTACGACATTACAAATTGATATCAATACAGAACATGAACAAATCTAAATTCTTTAACTTTGTTCATGATTCTACTTCTTTGGAACATAATGCAGAGTTGGCCGCCATCTCCGACTTCTCAATCAAGATCCCTCCATGGCCATAAGCTTACTGAAAAGTACTGTGGAAGTATCATATACCTAGGATGCCCTCTAGTGTATGGCAGAAGGAACTCGATGATTTATGATCCCCTCATACAAAAAATTCATAACAAAATTGAAGGTTGGCACAACAATCTTTTATCTCTAGGAGGCAAACTCATCTTGATCAAGCATTTCTTGTTCTAGATTCTTCTTTACACCCTGGCGGCCTACTGTCCCCCAAATATGCTCATTCACACTTTGGAAAAACTATTAAACTGCTTTTTGGGGGGCACAAGCATGACATCTTACAGAAATAATGGACAAGTTGGAGGACCATCGTGTAACCCACGGACGAAGGTGGGCTTGGGGTTAGAAGCCTCTCCGAGATGATTGATGCATTTTTAATCAAATTGTAGTAGAAAGTTCGTTCGCACTCTCCGCTATGGAGCTCTTACATGTGGTACCGCTACTTCTCTTACTCCCACCCAGCTCATGTTATCGCCAATAGTGATGCTTCTCACGTGTGGAAGAGACTGTTGAAGGGGCAAGATTTAGGTGAACATTTTATTTCTCTTTCTATTGGTGAGGGGAGACGTTTTCTACCGTAGAGAACTAGAGCAGGCTGTGTCACGTCCCAGTCCCAAAATATCGAGGGACTAGACACGTGGCAATGGCCAACAGCACACACTGATGGACAAACCCAATTTAATGGATCCATCAGGACGTATTTAAGTTGTAATACAAGAATAAGGGTCTAGATATACTAATCTCATCCACATAAATGAATACAACAATATCAGAATCATAAGCAAGATCAATCTCAATAAAATATAAACTCGAGAAATAATCCGATAATGAGTCTGATACAACTGTCAAGATACAAGAATAAAGATAACCACAGCAAATGCTGAGTATGGAAACAGTATATACTCAGAAGATACCCTCAGGGATCACTCGTCAACTGTATATGGTACTGCTCATGTGCCTGCTCCTGATAATGCTCCTGCTAATGCTCCTGCAAATGCTCTTGTCCTGTATACCTCGGGATCGATCTCGTCTGCTAATCCTGGGGACATAATCTGGATCCAGGTCCTCAGGGGACATAACAAGGTACAAATAATACAAGCCAAAATAAATGCAGTGCAGCAATAAATGAAACAAAATAGGGTAAACTATATAACCAGCTAAGTGATATTAAAGATGAGAGTAGCACTAGAACTCAGGCTGAGACCACTACAAGCTCTGTGTCGGGGAGCCGGTAGCAGTGATATCATGTGGTTGTCTAGCTCGAAGAGAGACTGAGACGCCGGCATAATATAATCAACCTGTAGCCTGTGTGACTCTCCCCACCCAATGTAATCATACGTCGCATGTCCACAACGTCTCATGTCCATGCCACGCAGGATCATAACTAATGCAACCGGTCATGTAATATCTAAGCAAAAGAATATGTCATGTAACATGTATCCTATACAGAATCACCATGAATATCTCAGGAAGATTCGGTCTCATGAATAGTATCAAGTGTCCTGGGTTATGAGGTACTTGATAATGCAAGTACGAGAATGTAAAGGGTCTCGGTATCCATCTCTAGGTGACGTTACACAACGTCGCGTACGGTGTTGGCACCAGACTATTAATCGAACGCTAAGTAAGTCACACGGTCCTAGGTCAAGCATGTACAACAAATATAAATAAATCAAGAAAATATGTAATAAGAACTGCAATGTTGGCAAGGTACACTTGCCTGGGGTTCTGGCTCCAACTGTAACTCTGGTAGCAGCGGAATTTGCAGGGACTCCTCCGGTTGCTGAAATAAACATCACCATCAGATTCAAAAAATATCAAATAGCTAGAAACGCCTGTCCTTGAGTCCAATTTGGACACAGGGGCAAAAATGACAGTTTCTGGTCAAAGCAGGGTCCACATGTGGGCCGCTTTGCACCGAAAAATATGTCAGCAACAAAGGTCTCCAAATTCGTCAAACTTAGTGTCAACAAGTCCAGAACGATGATACGAACTCAACGAAACTTCCAGAACTGGATTTCGATGAGCCGATCACAAAATTGCCCGTCAAGTAGAGCCGCGGGGCCCACGATACGCAATTTTGTCAATCTTCTCAGAATCGAACCAAACTTGGGTCACAGGACCAGTGTATTGCTACGAGTCCGATGGCATAGGTTTTGTCTCGATCCGACGTGTGTACACAAAGTTATAACGTGTTCTAGAACAGGCCGATACGGGGCGTTGTCGGCCGATATACGTTGATTCCGGTGTGCACGCACATCCAAATCAACTTTTGCAAAATCCCGCACGTTCGTATCAACGACGCGCACATTTCGGTGAAGACCGCACGCGACCAAGTAGTCCCGTTTGGCGGAGCGCACTCAGTTCCGGGGAAAAATGGGGTATTATTTTTCTTGTTTTTGGATCACGGTTCACGATCGCTACAGGACGCGACACACCGAGCGGGTTGCACGGGCATCGAGAGGGTTACACAGCCTACGCATCACAACTGACGGAACGAAAAATGGGGCAACGAGGAGAGGGAACGGGTTACCTGAACAGGGCTCCATGGAACGGGGTTTCTTCATGTCCGTGAGTCGACACGATACAAGAGGACACTGTGTCCGGGTTACTGTGTTGTGCCATGTCCGAGTGCTGCTGGAGGAGACTCGCTGGAGGAAGGTGGCTCGGGGCGGCTCAGGCGAGGCTGGCCGGGGTCGGGGTGGTTAGGGCTCGAGGCTGTTGGGGGCTTGTGGTCGAGGCGGAGGAGGAAGACAGATGAGGGAGGCGGAGGAGCTTGGCTGAGGCGTGGCGGAGTCGTCGGAGGGGTCCGGTCGACTACTCCGGAGACCGAGGCTACGAGCAGCTCCGGTGGGGAGGACTCGACGAGGGGAAGGAGGGTCGTGGAAGAAGTGGCAGGTGGTGCTCCACGGCACAGGGGGTGGCGGTGATGGAGTCGAGCGGCGGAGCTAGGCGAATTAGGGTTCAGGCGGTCGGGGGTGATCGATGGAGGAGGGGGAGGCCCTGGAGGAGGAAGACAAGGCGAGGGCAGCTGAGGGTTGGTGGTGGTGGTGGGCGGCCGGGGATGATGGCGGTGGCGCGGGGAGAGGGTCGAGCGGCAGGTCGAGGGGAGGAGACGGTGGAGAGGGGTTGTCAGGGACGATGGCGGGGGCTCGGGGCTTAGGGCGGAGGAAGGAGGAGGGAAGGCGAGGCAAGGTGGTCGGAGCGGGGGAGTTAGGGTTCAGGGCGGAGGCGAGTCGGGGAGAGGGGAGTTCTGTCGTCGAGGCAGATTAGGGTTCAGGCGGGGGGTTAAATACGCTGGAACAGTAATTCGTATAGGATTAGGGTTTCGGTAACGGTCGGGTATCGGGTCCGGGTCCGGGTCGGGTTCAATCTGAATCCGGTCCGATCCGCTAATGTTTAAGTGTGGGTTCAGGTAGGCGGGTTTCGGGTCGACGGGTTAGACCCGGATCCGACCCGCAGGGTTGGGTTTGGTTCAGTTGAACCGGGTCCAGTTTGGGTTGTTTTGGTTCAATTGAACCAGATTTATTTCTAGGGTTTAATTCGGTTTATTTAAACTTAGTTTTTTGGGCTTTAAAAATGCTTCCGAGGTCCAATAAATTCCCAAAAAATTACCCTATGTCTAGTTTTTCATTTTGCACCAGAAAATATTAATTTCATAATATTTTAATATTATTTAACAATATTTTAAAAATTATTTAATTGCAAATACCTTAGTTTTAATTACAAAAAAATCTCAGAAAATTACAGAAAATTGTAAAAAATCACTTTTAAAATTCTTGAAAAATTAGGGAGTTTACAGGCTGGGACTGCTAGTTGTTCGGGATAACTACGAGGTTGTGCCCACCATCCGCCAATGGTATCTCGCTAATAAGGAGTGGAACATTCCTCTTATACTTAGGTGCTTTGGGAGACAGACGGCTGCTGCCATCCAGGAGTCCGGAAGGAAGCTAGGGACTGAGTTAGATAAGCTTTCTTGGAGACCATCGAACTCCGGTATATTTTCCTGTTCCTCCGCCTAGAGTATAGCAAGAATCGTTCAACCGACCGATCAACTTCTCAAGTTATTATGGTCGACAGAGATCCCTTTGAAATGGTCCCTGCTTCTGTGGGGTATCCTCAAAGGAAAAGTGCCTCGAACGATGTATTGAGATGAAATGGTTTCTCGATCATTTCCAAATATATATGTTGTGTTGAAGCCCAAGAGGAAACCATTGAGCATTTATTCTTCGAAGGGACATGTGCTTCTGTCGTCTGGAGCCATTTTTAGAACTTGTACCACATCCGTGGCGAGAAGGGTTCTCTCCCTAATCGGATAAGGTCATGGTGCGAGGATACTTCTTGCAAGTTCAGCTATTTACTTTGCTCAGGAATTGTTTGGGTCATTTGGGAAAATAGGAATAAGGCAATATATGAAGATATTAATTGGACATCTTTGCAATTCATCAGTGAGATCTTCAGGTTATAGAGCAAAAGGAAAAATATGGGGAGAGAGTTCCTCATAGGGATTGGGTACCTGTAATTACTTGGCGATCGAAGAAAGCTGCACAAGATGCTAAGGGTGTTGTAGTTGCGTTGACTGCGGCGACGATTCATGATGGTCACTTGGGGAATAACACCTTTGGAAAGCATCTAGACTGTAGTCCACAAACATTGGTGCAACTGTTGCCAAAGTTATTGTCGTGGTGTAGGGAGTATCAAAAAAGGATGGGCTAATAGTATTAAAGCTGCGGGCACAAAGTCTGCATCAATAAGGCATGAGGTGGTAGGGACTCATTCATAGAAATGCCTATTGGATAGCTTATATAAAGCCCCTAGAGTATCCCAATTCTCTCCGAAGATATGTGTATATCTCTGCAAGATCAAACAATTGGAGGAACGGTTAAAGGTTGGGTATGCGCCACCTTAGTCTTCGATGCATGTGGCAGCCGATGGGACATATGGAGCTGTTTTCTCGTGAAATAACTTCTTCATCGTCAGATTCTCGGAGGAACGGGATATGGTGACAGTTTTGGATGGATGTCCATGGTTGTTCCAATAGAGACCGATGGTGCTTAAGATATGGACTCCAAATAATCTGTTAGAATGATATCATCTTGCATCATTCCTAATTTGAATCCAATTATCGGGACTCCCTCTGATCCTATGGACGGGTGGGTTACGAATTCTCTCAAGCTTCGTAGGTATACTGATTAAGTATGATGCTCCGACAACCAACTTCTCTCGGTTGACCTTCGTATGCATTCAGGTTAAAGTCATAGTTGTGCGGCCTTTGCCAACAAAGATTCCAATTATTTTCTTGGAAGGGAAGTACTTGTCACTTCCAATCATATACGAGGGTGCATCTCATTTATGTCTTGCATGTCGATGCTTTGGTCATACGGAAGACTCATGTCTGGATCTGTGTCACTACCCAATTCTAGAAAATAGGATTTTTATTTTTATTTTTATTTGATAAATTGTGTATTAATTATAAATAATTATATTTATATTTAATTGATGGTTGTATTATTTTTATGGATTGTTTTAGGGTTTTGGCTAGTCTGGACCCATGTCAGACCCTAGGGGACCCACGTCTGACCCAACCAACACCTTTGTGATGCATATTTTGGGTTTAGAATAGTTATTATATTTTTAATAAGTTAGTTGGAGTGATTAGGAGTTAATTTGAGTGCATTTGAAACCCCAAACCTAAACCCAAGTTGCATGACTAAAGGAGAGGGCTTTTTAGTCATTTGGATTATGTAAACCCTATATTTGCACTTGGTCGGCCCCTATTTCCAGATCTGGACAGCAGTCCCCCCCCCCCTCTTCATTTTTCCATTCCATTTTCTTCTTCTTCTTCTCCATTCTCCACACTTTCTTCTTCCTTCTTATTCCAATTTCCCATTCCAAGTAAGTAATTCCCCTTTTCTTCTCTTCCTTCTTCTATTTCTTCCATTTATGTGAACCCTAAGCATTTGCTTTTCCCTAACCTAGGTGTGTAGAGCCTAGACTTAGTATGGAGGCTTGATTTGGAGGCTTGGAGGCTTGAGGGTGGTGATTTCAAGAGTTTTGGAGACTTTGGCCTTGGGATTCCAACTCCCAAGAGGTAAACCCTAACTTTTCTCTTAGTGATTGCTATTATATAGTGTAATTAGTGGTTTAGAACCTTCCTAGACCTTAAGGCTACTCGTGGGAGAAAGTTGAAACTTGTTTGGTTGTGTTTGAAGACTTTGACATTAGATTTTGTGTCAATTGTGGGTAAAATCTGAGATTGGCCCAATTTTGGATGATGCCCTAGGTTAGATGGACCTAGGTAAACGTGCTTGGGTGTCTTGGGGGATAGTACGTGTCTTCGTTCGGACACGTAAAGTTGTGTCGCGGAGAAATGGGCGTTTCGGGCAATTTGGGGGTTTTCGTCGTCGTAGGTTCTATGTGCGTGCGCGTTTTTGTCACGGACCTAAAATCGACGAGTTAGCATTTTTTCTAGAATCTAGACATTGTTTAGAACTCGTGGGTAAATTTTTAGCCGATTTCGAGTAGGTTTGGTGTGCGTTTCACGAGGTTTCGTGAACCGCACTCCACGTGTTCGTCGAAATGACCGAACGGCCATTTCGACTTAGTTTCTTGGTTTTGGGCTTGTGCCCGCGTTGGGTTAGCTTCAGGGAGTGTGTGCTAGAGTTCTCGGGTTATATTTTATATATTTATAGTTATTTATTGGTGTTGGGGTCGTTGTGCGTGCGTTGGTGTTGTGCGTTGTGTGTTATGTGTGTTGGGTTGTGTATATATGTATATATATGTATATATATGTATATATGAGTTTATATATATATATATATATATATATATATATGTATGTATGTATGTGTGTCTCTCTCTCTCTCTCTCTCTCTCTCTCTCTCTCTCTATATATATATATATATATATATATATATATATATATATATATATATGTGTGTGTGTGTGTGTGTGTGTGTTTGCATATCTATATGAGTGTGTGTATTTATATATATGTGTTTGTGTACGTATATATATATATATATATATATATATATATATATATATATATATATATTTATATATATATATGAGTGTTTGTGCGTGTGCGTGTGTGTGTATATATATATATATATATATATATATATATATATATATGTATGAGTGTGTGTATATATATATATATATATATATATATATATATATATATATATATATATATATATATATATGAGTATGTGTATATATATATGTAGAGTGTTTATATATATATACATGTGTGTAATTATATATATATATGTGTGTGTGTACCTATATACATATATGTATAAGTGTGTGTATATATATATATATATATATTTGGTTGTGTGTGTGTGTATATATATATATATATATATGTATATATGTTTGTGTGTATAATATATATATATATATATATATATATATATATATATATATATATATATATATATATATATATATATATATATGCGTGTTTGAATGTGTGTGTCTGTATGTGTGTTTGTGTGTGTGGTGTGTCAAGGGGTAGGAGAGTACAGCAGTAGCTGCTGTGCGGGGTGGCAGCTAGCAGCGCAGCAAGATGGAAGAGCAGCTGCAGCAGCGAGGTGAGAGCGCAGCAGCGTCGCGCAGCGCCGCAGCAGCGCCGCGGCAGCAGCGGCAGCTTGCTGCGATAGCAGCAGCAGTCAACAGCATTTTCAGCAGGGTGGCAGCAGCAGTTCGCAGCGTTAACAGCAGATGAGAGTGTAGTAGCAGCAGGTAGAGAGAGGTGGAGAGTTTAGATGAGTATGTATGCTTATATATATATATATATATATATATATATATATATATATATATATGCCTATGTGTTTGTATATATATATAGTAGCCTATACATATAGCTAGGTATATATGTATATGCTAGATAGATAGCTAGTTAGTACTGTTTGTGAGGGATTAGTGGATATCTCAATACCTTGAGATACCCAAGGTATTGAGTATCGGGTAAGGTTTTTGAGCAATTGCCAGGGAATAGGTTTAGAATTGCTTTTATATATATTGGTATATATAATTACGCATGCTAGCATAGGTTTTAGCGGGTTTAGGTGGGGTGCATAGCTTAGGTCGAGGTATCGAATACCGAGGGTATCCCGGTATCTCGAGGAGACGAGTTTGAGGGTTTACTAGCTTAATGAGCTAGTTTTGACCAAGAATTTTAGGGGCACCCTAGTTTGACCTAGCGTTAACCATATTTGTCCCCGTTGACCATAAAAGTCAACGCTTGACCTAATTTTGACCTAGAGTTGACTTTTTGGCCCCCGGGTTGACTTTTTGACCCAAATTTCACCGGTTTGACCCGTTCAACCTAGAATAACCCTAGAACCTTGTTTTTAGTTGTTTTATATCAGTTTAACTCCATAGAACCCTGTTTAACCTTACTTTTCATAATAGGTTCTTGCACTTGGTAGAGTTTGCTTACAACAACAACAACTACCAAGCCAGTATCGAGATATCCCTATTTGAGGCGTTGTATGGACGGAGGTGTCTGTAAACTCCCTCACCCAAAATAGGTATTTGTGTATATTTTATATTATTATATTTATTATAGATGTTGAATTTATTTAAAGTATTCTCTTAGTTAATTAGAAAATAATTTTTTTAGTATATTTACTTATATAAATATTCATTTAGAATTATTTTAGGTTATTTTAGATTTTTGGAGATTTTTCTAGAATTTTTGGTAATTAAAACATAGGAAACGTAAAATTTCTAGGACTTCTATGATTTACTATACGACCATACTTGCATGTCGTTCCTACCAAATATTTATTTTAGTTTAAAATATTTATTATATTTTTTTGTAATTTATTTAGAATTTTAAGAAATTTATTTAGATTTTTTAAATTAT
>JAYESA010000018.1:49341891-49424391 GCA_036927795.1 Iris macrosiphon
CCCCCCCCCCCCCCCCCCCCCCCCCCCCCCCCCCCCCCCCCCCCCCCCCCACCCCCCACCCCCCCCCCCCCCCCCCCCCCCCCTCTCTTTCTCTCTCTCTCTCTCTCTTCCTTGTAGTCCTCTATGGGCCTAAATCACCTCTAAGCCCTTAACAAGGGAACAAGAACTGTATTCGGGTTCCAATTCATGGTGATCCAAGTATAAAATTCTCCATAGATTCTTTCAAGTCATAGTGTTTGGTAGAAAGAAAAGATTTTGAGGAAGGAGAAGAATTGAACTGAAATGGAATGAATGAAAAACATTAAAATAGTCAAATTTAGGAATTTCTTTCTACTTCCAAGCCTTGAGAGAAGTAGAGAATGATTTGTAGGAGAATCAAAGGGGACAGGAACTGAATCCTCTGATTTCTGTTCCCATTTTCTGTTTACCAAACACAAGATTTACAAGAACTTCAGTGGGACTGGGCCCCACTTGTTTTCAATCCAGTTTCCTTCCATTATGTCCTAGCCCTATAACTCCCTTTCTTCATTAGACTAGTTTTATATGTTGTAGCATAAAATGATTATTATTTCCAAAAAATAAAGACGTTATTTACAGTGATTATGTCATGCCTGTGTAGCTTTGCTGTTGGATAGATGTGTTGTATAACCTCTGGAAAGGCGGTGCTACTTCACTTCACACTTAACACACATTTCTATAATTTACAAAGGTTCCAAGTATCAGATAAAACCAATATGTTAGGTCGTCGGCCATTTCTGTAGGGAATGGGAGGATATGGAACTTATGAGACTACCAAAACCGACTGATTGAAAACCACTTGAATTCCCCAAACCACTGAAACTGATAGTCAATATATAGGGTCCGAAACCAAGTTTTTGAACCTTCTAATTTACTGTATCTGTTTCTAAAATTGCAGCAAGTTTGCATTCATTGAACAGTTTCTGAACTGCTGTTTGCTTCGAACATGTGATCACAATTTTGATTTTGTGCTGGTTGATTGGTAAGGTTATGCTATCTATTAACATCTTATTCTTTCAATGCCAGGCAACCTGTATATTCTGTTGCATTCAGTCCTAATGGACAGTTTTTGGCGAGCGGATCATTAGATCAGTGTATACATATATGGTCTGTGAAAGATGGGAAGCTTTTGAAGACCTACAGTGGGGGAGGTGGGATATTTGAAGTTTGTTGGAACAGGGATGGTGACAAGATAGCTGCATGTTTCTCCAACAACACAGTTAGTGTCATGGATTTCAGAATGTAAGCGGCAGATAACTCTTGATACCAGTGAAGCCGTAGCTAGCAGGGGAGTTGGATGCTAACATACATTTAAGCCAACCAACGGGATTGTTGTTACATCATCGTTTTGATGTACTGCAGTTTGACATCAAACCGCTTTAAGTAATTTTCTCTAGGAAAAAGAAAGCTGCTAAAATTAGAAATAATTTATAGGGCTGCATGTCTTAGTACCGTCACTGCTTTTTTTTCTCTCCTACCATTAGATTATGTTTTCTTGATTAGTCCCTGCATCTGGTTTCAGTAGGAAGAGTTTATGGGTCATTTAAAGTTGTAGTAATTAATAGCGGTTTGATTTGCCATTTAAACAATTGTTACTGTGTTTGTGTTTGGTAAACTATCGCTTCAGCAGTAACAGGACTAATCATTGCATTCATTGAGGCGCCAGCCTTTCCTTTATTTGCTACCAACTACTACAGGAAACTAAAGCTGATAGTCTCCCTTCAGCAACTAGATGGATGGATGGGGATGACCTTGTTGTCATGCTTACGAGGCTTGGGTCCCTACTGGTCGCCCCAGGATGAGCTTAACAAGACATGTTAAATCTTTTGTGTTAAAAGTACATCTCTACGAGCTCAATTTCTTTTATTTTCAAAATGGAAATGTTGTTTTTGTGATAAGAGGTTTGGTGAGACAGTGTTTGGTAGGAAGAGAGCGTTTGGTAGAAAGGATGGAAAAATGGAAGGAAAAAAAAGAGTAGGATATATTTTTCTTCCATATGAAAAGGAATCTGTGTTTGGTAGAAATTACGAAAAAGAAAAAAGATGCATTTTTTTTTATTTTGTAGGAGAGAAAAAATGGAAGAAAAGAAAGTATAAAATATAGGTTTTACTAATTATATTAACTAAAAATATTTAGAGAAATTTTGACTTACTTCCATCATATTAAAAGTTGCGTCCCACAGTTTTTTTATAATGTACAAGTTCATCCACTTTTGACGTTATTCGTCCAGTCATGACGGTCAATCCATTTGATCCAAAAAATTTGACGAAAATGTTCCTTCCATATTCTATTCTATATCTTCCCTCTCAAACTCTCCTCCTTCCTCCCTACCACGGGTAGCCTGCCGTTGTCACTCCCCGCCCTCCCCCTCTACGACATCGCCCCCCACTTCCAGTCCTCCCCCCCTCTCTGCAGCAGTAGTAGCAGCATAAACATCAACAGCCTTGACGAGCGGTGCCTCTCTTAACCCCTCCCTACCATCGTCGCCACCGTACCCCTCCCCACCCTCGTTTTCTGTCCCCGCAGCAACAACAACAACAACAACCGGGGCAAGCGGAGGCTGTTACTGCTGATGATGTTACTGCTGATGCGGGGGCGAGAAGGGGAGAGGGAATGAGTGGTGGTGGATTGACCGCGAGGGGAGGAAAATGGGACGAGAGGGTAGAGGAAGAAAAAGATAGGAAAGGGTATTTTTGTCAATTTTTTTTGGGACAAATGGGTTGATCGTCATGACTGGACGGATTTTGTCAAAAGTGAAAAAACTTGTACATTATGAAAAAACTGTTGGATATACCCTTAAATATGGTAAATAAAAGGAAAGGTAAGTTAAAATTTTTCAAATATTTATTTACTATTTGACTTCATGAATAATTTTTAAATATTATAATTTATATAAGAATATAATTGTTAATTAATATAAGCATCTATTTATCTTTCCACTTTTTCTCTATTTGTGGTGGGGTTTGAATTTTTTAAGTTAGGAGAGATAAATAATTCCTGCACTTTTTTTTCTATATCAAATAAGAGAATCAATTTTTTTTTTTCACTTTTTTCTCCATCATTTTTTTTTTAATTTTTTCTGCTGCCAGATACCACGACAAAAAAAAAAAGGTCATGTTTTATCAACGACTTCCTAGACTTGTTGGCAGTGACACCAGGGTTTCTGGGTGAAGGTTTTAGCATTTCTTCTCCTATATGGTCACTTCACATATACCCGAACTTATACTTTCACACTATTCATGATGTGTATTTGACCGATCCGGCCCGCATGCCGTGCTTATAGGGTTCGACCGAATCGGGTCGGCCCAGAAGGAAAAATGTGAAATCCAATCCGGACCTATGATTCAGTCGGCGACGGACGGCCGAGCCGAACCAGGATGTGTCCGGACTGGCTCGTTTATATTAAAAAAAGAAGAACCGGCTCGTTTATAAGAGGAAAAAATCCAAAAATTGAGAAGGAAAAAATTGAATTTTTTTTATTAATGTCATTATAATTTAAATATGCTATAACATTTATTTATAATTGACTAGAAAAATTGAAAGTTGTGATTTTATTTCCATAAAATTTGTAATAAAATGTACAAGTTTGTTGTTGTTGTTGTTGTTGTTGTTGTTGCCGTTGTCCGTCTTCCATCCAGGTTTATTGCTCTGCTACTCCTCCACTAGCGTCGTCCAAAGTAAGAGACTGAAAGTCTAGCACATTGATGTCGGCACTTTTATCTCTTGAGTTTTGAGTTCGTTTTTCAGCAAAAATCTAATCTTGAACGCAGAAAACGTGCTATAGAAGAAAATCTATGATATGTTTTTTCGTATCTTTTTCACCATTCTAAAATTGAAAAATACGATTCAGATTCATCTTCATCTTCTTATAAGAATTTAAATACAAGGACAATTCTTGAGTTGGTAGGGAATATTGTTTTTGTTTCTTGTAGTATACTTTTAGCATGGGATAATTTAGACATAAAATCGAAACTACTACTACCTTGAACGGTTGTACCGGATCGGTCCGATACAACTTTTTTTTTCATACAAAGTAATTAAACTATCTAAAACTTCTTTAATTTCTACTTTTAAGCTACCTACTTCAACATTCAAATTGTCATTAAAATCGTATAACAATATAAATATACCATCTAATTTAATCTTAGGATTAAAAATCGAAGCCAAACAATATACAAGAGGTACATCACCCTAATATTTTAGAAATTTTGTTTTCCTTTTGGAAACAACATAATCAAAACCAGGAACATTTCTATATTTACATGATAAATGAGACATGTTAATAATTTCTGTTAAAGTTAAAGGAGAAGTTTGATAATAAACTTCAGATAAAATACATGTAGCATTATGAAATAATTCTACAAATTCATAAATTGAACGACGTTTCCATTTTCTATTTCTTCTTCTAATGATCGATTCAACCTTTGATAAAAAAGATAGACCTTTTCAAACGATTTTCAGTAGCCGGTGTCGGCTAGCAAATTGCGGTAACACTGCAAGGCTTGCTTACCTCCGACCCGACAGAAAAGTAGTGTATCATATGGCCATGTTCCATTTTTAGGAATAAAATAAAGAGGAGAGATGACTGAGTGGTTGATAGCTAGCAATTAATCAATCATTTTCAGTTACTTGATAATCAAAATTTGGATTAACATTACAATAATGTGTAATAACATCTTTAAATTTAATAGAAGATTCCAACATTAAATAAGTAGAATTCCATCTATGTTGGTGCATCATTAACAAATCTCCTTAAAGTTATACCATATTGTGCACATAACGTTTTAAAGCTTGTTGTACGTTTACTTGCAGAAGTATTCAAACTTTGTAAACATAATAAAATATTTTCTAAATTTGCTTGAAAGAACTGAAGGCATTCTTATACAATTAAATTTATAATTTGACAAGCACATCTTACATGAAAAAGTTGTCCTTCTAGTATAGACAAAAATTGTGATTTTAAAATATTAATAGAATAAATGTTGTTACTAGCACTATCAAAAGAAATTGAAATATTTTATTGTGAATATCAAATTCACGTAAAAACTGGTCACCGATTACAGCGCCAATATATAAAAATTTTAAAGGTCGTAGCTGAATAATATGTTTTTGCAACAGCCATTTGTATCTAAATAATGTGTCGTGATACAAATATAAGTATAATTGTTTTTTTACTAGTCCATATATCAGAAGTTAAAACAAATTTACTAACATTAACAAAATTTTATTTAAAGCTACATCTTCTTTTTGAAAGATTTTGATAGCCTCTGCTCTGCTAGTAGATCTAGAAACTTTAATAAAACAAGGATTAAGGGTAATATTTGCATAATCATAATACCAATCACTCTCACCAAATGTAAAATGTTGTTCATCACAAATAATATATTTTGTTACCTCAGTTTTTTACGAGCAACAAAATAAGTAAAGTTACCTATAGAAGATCCTTGAAGACCGCTGCTTAGCTGTGTTTGTCTAGCATGCAATGTGTCATTGTCATAACAACTTTCATAGTGTTTTCTTAAAGTGCTCGTGCCATCATTTTTTCCATTATTTTTTTTTTACATTTCTTGCATTCTGCACCTTTAGCTATTGGTTTTTGATCTTTTGATCTAAAACCGGTACGCCCTCATTATTGGTGACATATAATTTTTTATAATATTTTCATAAATCTGATTTTTTTTCTTCTATTTGTAACATTAATAGCCATACTTCTAATTTCGGAATGTGACATTTGTGTCGGTGCACAAAATCATGAATATGATTATTCTCAAACAAATCGACATAATCATCAAAATTTTACTTGGAACCACCTCCATAAAGCTTGTTAGAACCAGTAGCATCCATATTTTAAAAATTAATTTTTAGAAAAATATAAGAAAAGAGAAGAATTTGTTTTTCTAACAGAGAGAGAGAGAGAGAGAGGTAGAAAAAAAAAAAATTCTAAATTCAAAATAAATGGAAGAAAAATATTCTATAATATTAAAATTACTTTAAACGTTAACTTGAAGCCTCATAAATTTTTTCTACAAATTGAAGTTTCAAGAACACTGCACTTTAGACTCCTGAATGTTGCACTCCAATATTCAAAAAGTTATTACTTCAATCTTCAGAAATTGGTTTGCTTCTAAATATTGTAAGAGATGAAAGCAAATTTGTTTTGGTTAATTTTGATGATTTATGTCATATTTATAGAATTTTGTCGGCGCAAAATTACTCTTAATACTCTAAAAATATAGCTGTTATAAGGATATTTTGATCATTTATAACAAAATTATCAAAATATTCCTAAAATTGTCATAAAACAACCACTAAAAAAGGGATATTTTGGTCAAAATAATTCCAACATTTTTTTTTAATTTTTTGGATCAGACCGGACTTGGACCGGATCTGAACCGGGTCGACGGACCGGGCCGGTCCATGTCGGGTCGATCGGACTTTGCGGACTTAACCGGTTCAGACCGATTTTTGAACCGAACCGGGCAAGGCCGGACTTTCGGACCAAAAATAAGGACGTAGTCCGGACACGTTATACATGTGGGCCGAACCGGACCGGTCCATTGATCAGGTCTGGACCGACCTAGACTGGCGTTAACCGGACCAGGTCCGATCCGATTCCGGGCCACCCGGTACATTATACACCTTGACACACTATATTCTCCTGTCGCTTTGGACACTATTCTTTCTGATTAAATGAGTTAATCATTGTCTAAGCGTTTAATAAGATGCTACAACTATAATATAAAAAAAACTATTGATCTTTGACAACAAATGCTGCAGAGAAAGTGAAAAACCAAAAGAAAGAGAGTGCAGACGATCAGGTCAAGTTGCTCAGCCGGACAGCTACTTATGCAGAAGAATCAGGACCTGCTACCTGCAGGTTAGTGATTCCAGTTCGGAAATGACTGCAGGAATAATCAACAAAGGGAAATACGACGGAACTTCTCTTATGTTCAGTGAGAAGAGGAATAACTTTTCTTGTAGGACGGAGATCTCGGAGTCAAACTGAAAGACAGTAAGAAGAGGAATAACTTTTCTTGCTGGACGGAGATCTCGAAGTTAAACTGCAAGGGGAGTGTGGAGACAGTGGGTCAAAATGACATACAACATAACGTGCATAAAATATCGTATGTATCGTCGTGCATCTCAAAAAAGGAAAAAAAAAAATGGGAACTTACCAAATAAACCTTGGTGAGACTTGACAAGGTACCCCTAGTGCACCTAATCTTAGGCTGTTAACGAGTCCGGCTATTCCTGAGCCGGTTTGATCTGATCTCGATCGATTTGTTGAAAAAGCTTATGAGTGAAACTTTTTGAGTTTGAGAGAGGGACGGATTCAGAAACTGCAGCTAGAATGGACTACTATAATTTTGGATGAATTAGAAGTAGGTTAACTTATATAAAAAAAATCAAAAAAAAAATTATATAGAAAAAAAAATGTAATTTTTTTTTTTTTGGAATGGACTCCAACTTACCCCACCCAACTCCTGCATCCGCACCGGTTTGAGAGCAAGAGCTCACACGAGCTTGGAGGTATTTGGTTATGGCTAAAGCTGTGTCGGTTCGTTTGTTGCAGTTATATATGATTATTAATGTGATTGTGCCAACTTAGAAAATAGGACAAAGATTAATTTGTGGTTGTTTTATCCTCATTGTTCCTTATTGTAGTTGTCTTGTATTTATTTGGAAGCCAAGCCTATGACTATTAAAAATATAGGCAAGTATGGAGATACCATAAAATGATTATCACAAAATATGGAAATTTTCATTCAGAGCATCAAAGTTTGTATAAATTTCATCCAAAGCATCAAAGTTTCGAAAATTATCAAAAAATTATCAAAACGGCTATCCTAAAGTCGTTTTACGTTTAAAAGATATATCCGATGTCCCTCCGTTAACAATTAACGAAAATAATTATAACAATAAAATATATAAAACGTACTTTCCATGGACGTTTTATGTTTTATATTAATTTTTTATCTCGATCATCTCTCTCTCTCTCCTTCATCTCTCTTAACTGAAAATAATAATATAAAGTAGAAAACGTCCTCAAATGGACGTTTCTTCAGGAGAAAAAGTCCTTCCCATTGACGTTTTCTATTTTCTATTTTTTTTTTCGTTCTCATCTCTCTCCTTTCTCTCTCAATCACTCTCGTCTCTCTCTCTCTCTCTCTCTCTCTCTCTCTCTCTCGCAATCACTCCTCTTTTTTTCGCTTGCTTCTCTCTCTGTCTCTCGTCTCTCTCTCTTGTCTCTCCCTCACTCTCACGTCTCTCTCTCTCTGGTCTCTCACCACTACCATTTGATGAAATAGCGACGTTCCTCACAGACGTCGCTATAATTTATGAATTTAGCGACGCCAGAAAGGAACGTCGCATAACATCGCTGTTAGCGACCCTTAGCGACTACAAAAAATATACGGAAGAACATGTCACCAAATATCGTAAAACGTCGCTATTATTTTTATTATAACGACGTTTAGTGACGTTATTCTCTATACTTCGCTAATCAACGACGTTTAGCGACGTCTTTTAATGACGTCGCTAAACTTTTTAATATAGAGTTTGAGTTTTCATTTTCCCTCAGTCGTCTCGTTTCCCCCAAATCCTCCGAGAACCCCCTCGCCCCCGCGACCCCCTCACCCGCCCGCCCCGGCGTTTCCCTCGCCGACAACGCTCTAGCCCCCCTCGTCGACCATCGCTCCTCCTCCCCACTGGTGCTCCTCCTCCCCTCCGGTGGTCGCGGTCTCCCCACCGATGCTCCTCCTCCCCATTACCGGTCCTCCTCCCCTCCTGTCGACCCCTCCTCGGTCAACCCCTAACCCTAACCCTAACCCTCTCTCTCTCTCTCTCTCATAGCACAAACACGTCACAACACACACACTGACACGACACAGACACAAACACTAACATTAACCCTGACACGACACACACACGAACACACTTTCACAGACATACATCACACACACACACACACATGTTTAAGTTGGATACGGACACGGACACAGATACTGACACACACACACACACAAGCCCTATTTTCATTATATATATATTCCTTTGAAACTTTCTAATATAGTGTGATTTAACTTCCTAGAATTATATGTTCATTTATAAAAGAAACATAGAGATAGGAAATTCATATGTGTATGTGTATGTAAAGAAAAATTTTTAGTATAGTATGATTTAACCCCTATTTCTCATGTGATAATGTTGAGATAATGTTGATAATCATGCGACTATAATTTATCTTTTAGCATTTGCATCAAAGGTCAAATAGAGTTGGTTTGGAATTATAACACATATTTAGCGACTGTAGGAGATATATATAAAATTGGTGGGGTTGTGAAGAGGTAGTAGATATATATGAAATGTGAGTTTCAGGGGTCTTGGTATGAGAGTACTGATAGAGTATTAGTGTGTGCCCCCATATCAAAAATAACCAAGGATAATATTACACTATACACGGACACAGGAATGACTCTTCAAAGTCGAGATACGATACGGTATTGGGTTCTTCTAGAACTCGTATCCAACTTGGGTTAGAGTAGTGTCAAACCTATCCTTGACACAAGAGTTCGTGTTAGGGTGGTTGTGGCATGACATTGGCATATGTATCGCGTAACTAGATTTATGTTACAAGCTAGATAAATATAAGTTAAGTGGTAAATAGTTTCACATAGATAATACTTATTATAAAAGTAGAATAACTAGGATCCTGAGGAAGACAATGAACACGTAACGACACCTATTTAATAGGGTTTGAAATTAGAGTTGTCCACATGTCTACTAGTTTTCGGATAGTCACGAATTATAAAACTGGTACTCATGAACCACGATATGGATACTCACGCATCACAACTCGAATACTCACGCATCAATATGAGTTATTAATTACTTTGATGAACATGTGTATCCATCTTTGCATCTATTTGGATAATATACTTGAACGATGTCTATTCATCTTTTCAGAAGTATCTAAAAATGGATCTGAATTACTACCTGCATCATCGTTTATGGATGTACTACCGTCATCCTGATGACATGTGCGGTGTGCGGGATGAATTCATACAGGGGATAGAACAGTTCCTGCAGTTCGCCAATGCGTCCCCTCAGTACATGGATGACACCAAAATTAAGTGTCCGTGTGTGACATGTCGTAACTTGAATTATCACTCAAAAGTGGATGTGATATATCATTTGTACTCGAGGGATTTTACACCGAATTACTATCAGTGGACCTCATACGGAGAACTTGTGTCTTTAGCATCGGAGCCGAAACCTTATGTGGAGCCATATATGGATGTCCACGACCACGCTGATTACCACTACTAAAAGTTGTGGGTTAGCGACGTTTTTAGCGACATCCAAATAAAACGTCGCTGAATTATAGGTATTTAGTGACGTCCATATAAAATGTCGCAATATGTCAGTGATAGCGACGTGGAGCAACGTTTAGCGACTATAATTATTATAAATATATAATATGTCGCTAGGTAGTCGCTAAACGTCACTAACTTTATAATTTTAGCGATGTTTAGCGATGTTTGTGTATTTAAATCGCAGTATATTATTATATCCGTGACGTTTAACGACGTATAGATCGATGTCACTAATTTATTTCATGTAGGGTTTGACGAATTTCTCTTTCCCCCATTTCCTTCAAAATCTCAAAAAATTTAAACACCCCCCACCCCGGCGCCCACCTCGGTGACCCCCCTCCGGCCGTGTCCTCCCCCTTCTAGGATGCTCCTTCCTCCATCAGCTCCTCCTTCCTCCGGCTCCCCTCATCCATCCGGCGTCCTCCCCCCTCCGGCGGCTCCTCCTTCCTCCGGCTCCCCTCCTCCCTCCGGCATCCTCCCCCCTCCGACTCCTCCTCCTCCCTCCGGCGTTCTCCTCTCTCCAGCTCCCCTCCTCCTCACTCAGTGAGCTCCTCTCTCTGTCTCCTTTCTTTGTCTCTCTCTCTAACATGACACAACACAACACGACACGATATGACACACACTAACCCTAACCCTAACCCTAACCCTAACTCGGATACATACACACGCACGCAGACACACTAACACATGTGGACACTAACCCTAATATTGACACGGACACACGGACACACACAAACATAGACAAGACATGCCATGCCACGGACACACGGTCACAAACAAGACACAGACATAGACATGACATGACATGGGATACGACACAGACACATACACTGGACTCCCATCTATATGGCATTTAGGCCCATATGTCATAGAGGTATTTATAATGGGTGACCCAAAATGAATAAATTCTACTTTATTACCAGAGATTTTAACCAAGTAGAAAGAGTAGAACCTGCCCACATATTTTGAGCTCTATGCGACTGCGAGTACCATCCTTTTTGTCATGATCAGCCAGCTTCATGCCTTCCTTGTGAACATCTGACATAAGTTCTCCTCTCTCCTGATCTCTCCTGCAACAAGCTAAGTAACCCTAATCAAGTTGAGTGTAGAAGAAGAGAGAGTAGCTTGCTAGCTAGTAGTGTCTCGCTAATAATAATTAAAAAATAATAATAAACTATATAATTCAAGAAATTACCTAAACCTAACCTCAAAGAAAATTTTTAAAAACTAGAACAAGAACACACACACACATGCAGAAGAGACGTGTACAAGGAGGGAGGGGAAAGATTTGAAAACAGTCTATGGTCTTGCATGCGTATAATGGGAACAAGTGCAGTAATTAACTAAGGGCTTTTTTGGGAAGAAAAACCCTGAAATGAGACTCCGCAGCTTCCACTAGGAAGCCGCCAACATTTAATGGTTTCGTCCAAAAATATGGAAGCAATAAATTACTATTCACCTAATATGAAACTAGGAAAACTCGAAAGTTAGGAAAGATAGATATAACTGTTTTGGCTTGTCCTTTACTTTATTTATCATATTTAAGGGTACACTCCATTGGTGCACTCCATTATTTTAGACACAGATCCTAACTTATCTTTTTTCTAGTTAGATGTCTGAGTTTAGACCAACCTTGCGTATCTGTAGCGTATATAATACGATATAGATATTGACTCAAGGAGAGTCGTATACACGAACCCGATAATGACTCTTCAAAGCCGAGACACGATATACGGTATTGGCTTCTTCTAGAACTCGTATCCAACTTGGGCTGATGCTTCTTGCTGCACGAGATGTTGCATTGGCTACTACAGACTGCTAAACCTGCTGTTGAAGGCTCTGCAGTGCACTGGCTCTACTGCTACTTGCTGAGTTTACTTGCTGCTGTGCATTCTTCCTGCTGTGCACTGTATAGTATTACTGCACACTAATTCCTCACTACTGTACTGTGAAGTACAGCTAGCTGCTACTACTATAAACTGTTGTATGATGCACACTGAAAACTGCTGTACACTGCTGTTATATGATGCACACAGAGCTGCACACTGCTCAGTTGTGCTCCCCCTTGCTGTGCTAGCACAGAGCTACATACTGCTCTCTCTTCAGTTGATCACTGCCAAATGATGCACACTGAAAACTGTGAACTGCTCTTCCTAGTGACCCGAGCTCACTCAATCACTCAAACAACCATACTTGAAGGTAGCAGTGAGTATCAGTGCATGTACTGTATTTAACGATGAGTATATATGCTAGGACTAGGAGTATCAGTACATGTACTGTATTTAACGATGAGTATATACTTGAAAGTAATTGTATATTCATTTTTGCTTCAGAAGTATCTAGAAATGGATATAAATTAATATATGCGTCATCATTCGTGGATGTACAACCGTCATCCTGATGACATGTGCGGTGTGCGTGATGAATTCATTGAGGGTGTACAAAGTGATGAATTCATTGAGGGTGTACAATAGTTCCTGCAGTTCGCCAAGGCATTCCCTCAATACGTGTTGATTTTACGGGAGCAGTATGATTTATTCTTATCCCTCATACGCGTCGGTGGTCATCCTCCTACAGATCCGCAGTAGTCCTAGTTAGGACCGTTTATTGATTGTTTGTGTTTCAGACCTATGATATTTGGTCATTTATGAATGTTTTTTTTATTTTTGAGGCATTCAGACATTATTTCTTGTATTCTTTAGGACGAGGCTTTCAGACTCAGTTGTGTGGATATTTGTTGTATTCTTTACGACGATATTTTTCTGATTCGGTTTGTAATCTCAATATTTTATTTTCTTCAAATTTTATTATATTTTTTATATTAAATATATGTTAATTTATCGGTGTTGAGTGTTCAACCGAAGGGGGTGGGCGAACCCAGCAAATTCAACGGAGGGTTGCTCCGGGTCTATTTGTACAAATTATGAATTCATAAACTGCAGGAAGAATAGTTTAGAAACAATTCAGTATTCATTTTTTTTATTTTTTCAATATCTTTAGCGATGTTTTTAGCGACGTTTTGCGATGTTTAGCGACGTCTACTCACGTAGCTAATTACGTCGCTAAATTCATGGCTACACACGTCGCTAAACAAGTCGCTGTCCGTCGTAAATTGCTGACATGGCAGTATTGCCAAGTCAAAATAACATCGCTAAATTAGTCGCACAACGTCGCTAAATGAGTCGCACATACGTCGTTATAAAAGTTGCTATTTGCGTCGCTATAAACGTTGCTATCTACGTCGCTAATTTAGCGATATATAGCGACAAAAATACACGTCCCTAATTTAGCAATATTGCGTCGCTAAACGTCGCCAATATAGCGACGCATATACGTCGCTAGAAAATATCGGAATAGCGACGTTTGGCGATATTTTTTCTGTCAGCGACTAGTTTAAAGGCGACTTCAACAAAATGTCGCTAATTACGTCGCTAAAATTATTTAGCGACATTTTTTTGGCCATTTAGCGACGTTTCTTTATGTCGCTAATTTGACTTATTATGGTAGTGTACGACGACGGGTGTGTGAACATGGCTTTCGACGTTGTCGGGCTTAGTTTCGATCCGAATAATACAGCTGAGGAGGCACCGAATGCCGATGTTGCAAAGTTCATAGAGTTATTGGAGAATGCAAGGACTCTATTATATCCTGGTTGGGAGGATCATTCACCGTTGGAGGTGGTTACAAAACTGTTGAGCATCAAGTCCAATTTTAACTTGTCGCAAGAATGATACAACCGACTGATGGAGTTGATTATAGAGATCTTGTTGGCGGTGCTAAGTAACCTAAAGACTTCTACCGGTCTAAGAGGATGGTGAGATCGCTCTGGAAGGGATACGAAAAAATCGATGCATGTCGTAACGGGTGCATATTGTACTACAAAGACGACAATGATGAAGACGTGTGCTAATTTTGTGGTGCTGATCGCTACAAGGCAACTGGTACAGGAAGGCCTACCGGTGAAGGAAAGTCGACCGATTCGATGCACTACTTGCCTTTGACGCCACGGTCGCAGCGGTTGTTTATGGTGAAGGAGACTGCCGAAAATAAGAGTTGGCACAGTAGTGTGCTATCGTAGGCACCCAAATTATAAAACCTTTACTCTTAAAATTATTTGTAGTAGTGAGAGTTAGGATCGATCCCACGGAGAGTAATTAGTTAATCTTTATGCTATGTGAAATAGGATGAGAGTGGAGTTTTGAATAAAAGCAAATTAAGAAGAGCTAAAATCAATTAAAGTATTAAATCAATCAAAGGAATAAATGTTGGTCTCAGTCAACATCCACCATTGGAATCTTAAAATTGATCATTGATGCAAACATAAATTAACTCATACTTTGAATATTCACCGTTGTCTCTCTTTAGCTTAGATAATTAGAAACAAGCGATCTAATTAACTTTAATTACTAAATAATCCAAGACAAGCGCTGAAGATTTAATCAAGTAATTTCTTAAAGAACCAAGAGATCGATGAAGCAAAATAACTCAAACACAAGCGGTTGCATTTAATTTAGTCAAAAGTTTTCTCCTAAGATCTAATAAAACAAAGCAGTTCATTAAATCTTGGTTGCTTCACAAATTAGAAAATTTAAACAATTACAGATTTGATGTCTAATTTAGCATTAGATCGAAATGGATAATAGACTAGTAGGCCTCCTAGTAATTAAACAAAATAATCATGAAAGTAGGCATAGAAAAACATTCAATACTCAAAGCATAAATCAAACATATGAAAATAATTTAGATCTCACAAGTTTATTGATTCCAAGGCTTCTGTTTCCTTCGACCAACAAGACTTTTAGCTCCGCACGTTCATGAAAACTTCAAAATAATATTGGAGAAGAGGAAGAAGAGTTGTGTGTTCTTTTCTCCTAATTTATATTCATTTTATACGCTCTAAATTAGTTATTTAAAGCTCATAATATCTTCCCATAAATCCTCTAAGAGTTACAATAACCCAAATAATAAAATAAGATCTTTGAATAAGTAGAAAAATGGTTAATTCAGTTCCACTTTTCGTGCACAACATAGTTGACTCAACTTCAAGCCTGATTTAGTCCATAATGCAGCCGAATCTCACAAAACTCAAAACAGTAAGATTGTACCTCTGTCTCTTAGCTTTCCGAATCAATTTGGATTACCTCGATTGGACTTCGGATGAGCAAGTTATGACCATTTTTCTACAAGGTGTCAAAACTGTCCATAATTGATAATTAGCTCCATTTTGTATTTAGTGACTCCAATTGCATCGTAAATCAAAATATAAAAATAATGAGGATCTTTAGACATCAAATGGGCATAAAGGAGTATACATTAAGGAATAAAAATATGACATTTTATGTTCTCATCAAATACCCCCACACTTAATCTTTGCTCGTCCTCGGGCGAAACTCTAATTTATTTTTCCAAAAAGAAATCAAGGTTGCAATGTCATAAATAAAAAATAACTAAGCTCTTCAAAACTCATAACATATCATGAACATATATTCTTAAACAACTTTTAATTACTTAGTAAGTATTTTCACTTAAAAAAATAGAGTAAACTAAATAGGTAGACCCTCACGGGAATAAACACTCAACTTTCATGTGTTTGAAGGTATATATTTCACTCAAATTTATTCCAAAAGAAATGATCTACCATAAGCTTGCATATTTTCTTATTCTCGACCACTAGGATCACATGCATAACATAAATCATAAGAACTTTTCATGGGTTGTAACATGGTTTAGGATTAAGGTGGGATATATTTGGGAGTGTAGCTCAAAAGCCATCAAAACTAGTGGAGAAAAAATGAATCAACTCAATCTCAATATAAAACATGTAAAATTAAGCACTCCATTTTGCAACGTCTTCAATTTGGCTTTTAAAGCATTTAAACAATATAAAACAACTTCCACCCCTTTTTTTTTTTTACAATAATGGAACTTAGGAAATTTGAGGATGAAAATATGTTCCATTTTGTTGGTTGTAACCAAAGCACAAATTTAGACACCCCCATACTTATTTTTTCGTACACCCATACATATCATAATGATCAACAATGCTCCACCAGCTTTGCGACTTGGGTAAATGTATAAATATTATAGGTTGAAAGCTTGTAATGTGGGTATACCAAGAAAAAGGTAATAAAGCTCAAAGGGGTTCAACAAAAAGAAAATTAATTACAAGGTGGGCTATTTGGCTTATGTAATGCATAACAAAGATGGCCTTAATCATGTTCATGCATGCATGTGTCAATGTGACCTCGAAGAGAATGAAAGCAAGTTCTAGAGAAACAAATTAGTGGAAGAATATCTCTCATGAAAGAATAATGAGACTGATGTGTCAGTCTAAAGGCTCAAATCCTCACTGGCTTTTGTCTACCAAATTTAGATACTACAATTTTTAATAAAAATAACTAGACTAATTAATTCTAAGTTGAAAAAACTACTTATTCAATCATGTTATGAATTTTCCAAATTTAGTTGAATCTTACTCATGACATACACAACCAAAAATTATTAAAAACCAAAAAAATAAATTTCTTTTATTTAAAAAAAATTCTCTTTTTTTTAGAAAAACACAAACTAAAACTGCTTAAAAAAATTAAATCTCCTCCCCCACACTTAAAACAGACATTGTCCCCAATGTATGGTTAAATGCAAAGAAAAGACTTCCCTTGGGTTGCCTCCCAAACAGCGCTTTTGTTTATTGTCGTTGGCTCGACTCTATGTACACTTGATATAAGTAGGCAGGGGTTTCACATCTAGAATGCAGGCCTGCAAAACATAAGGTAAAGGTCTTTTGTCATAAATTGGTAGCAAAATATATGGAATGTTACCTGACCGTTGTCTTTTTGGATGATTGTTCAACACTGCAACAGTTTTATGTAAGTTAGTACTCAAAGCTAACTCACGTTCTTTCTCAAAATTCTCACTAATGGCAACTTTTACTCCATCAAGTTTAAAAACTTCTTTTGCATTAGGTACTACATCGTCATTAGGAATGTTCGTGTCTGTAACGATATTTTTCTCTTCGTCTTGTTTTGACGATGCATGTGCTTCTTTTTCTAGAATGTCAACCTCTTTTCCACTTCTCAAAATGATAGAACCTGGAGTTTCATTTGGATTTTCTATCGTTTGATATGGTAATTTCTCTAAGCTTTGTGCCTCTAGCTTATTAATTGCAGTTGTCATTTGGCTCATTTGATTGTTCAAACTTTCGATACTAGCCCTCGTCTCCTGTTGAAATTATAAGTTATTAATGGCAATAGACTTAACAATATCTTCTAAAGACATACCAGAATTAGAAGTTTGGCTCGGTTGTAGGTACTGCTTGTATTGCTGGTAGCTTGGGCAATTTTGAGTTGCCGGCTGATTTAATTGTGGACTCTCATTGGTGAAATTGGAATGATCTCTCCATCCTAGTTTGTACGTGTATGAATATGGATCATACTTCATTTGTGGTAGTCCAGGAAAACCACATGCCGCATTCACTTGTTCATTGGGCTCCTCTTGAAGAGTTGGACACATATCGGTTGGATGCCCTGCTACTAGACAAATCCCACAAGCCTTTGTTGTTTTCATGTTACCTACAATCATCTGACGAACAAGTGAAGTTAAACTAGAAATTTGTTGTTCTAGGAAAGAAACATTTACCTCATCAGCATGCCTAAATGGAAGATCTAGCAAAGTGCCAACTAGTTGAGAATTGCCCGTCATTTCATGTTATCGATTTTTTTTTTTGCTCTAATAAAAAAAAATTAATTTCAAGAAAGAAATAGAGGTCACTAAAAGCATAAAAATTAACTAAAATTACTCTTCGACAATGATGCCAAAATTTGGTGTGCTGTCGTAGGCATCCAAATTATAAAACCTTTACTCCTAAAATTATTTGTAGTAGTGAGAGTAAGGATCGATCCCACGGAGAGTAATTAGTTAATATTTATGCTATGTGAAATAGGATGTGAGTGGAGTTTTGAATAAAAGCAAATTAAGAAGAGCTCAAATTAATTAAAGTATTAAAATCAATCAAAGGAACAAATGTTGGTCTCAGTCAACATCCACCATTAGAATCTTAAAATTGATCATTGATGCAAACATAAATTAATTCATACTTTGAATATTCACCGTTGGAAGTATTTTCTCTCTCTCTTAGGCTTAGATAATTAGAAACAAGCGATCTAATTAACTTTAATTACTAAATAATCCAAGACAAGCGCTGAAGATTTAATCAAGTAATTTCTTAAAGAACCAAGAGATCGATGAAGCAAAACAACACAAACACAAGCGGTTGCATTTAATTTAGTCAAAAGTTTTTCTCCTAAGATCTAATAAAATAAAGCAGTTCATTAAATCTTGGTTGCTTCACAAATTAGAAAAATTAAACAATTACGGATTTGATGTCTAAATTAGCAGTAGATCGAAATGGATAATAGACTAGTAGGCCTCCTAGTAATTAAACAAAATAATCATGAAAGTAGGCATAAAAAATATTCAATACTCAAAGCATAAATGAAACATATGAAAATAATTTAGATCTCACAAGTTTATTGATTCCAAGGCTTCTGTTTCCTTCGACCAACAAGACTTTTAGCTCCGTACGTTCATGAAAACTTCAAAATAATATTGGAGAAGAGGAAGAAGAGTTGTGTGTTCTTTTCTCCTGATTTTTACCCTTTTATACAGTCTAAATTAGTTATTTAAAGCTCATAATATCTTTCCACAAATCCTCTAAGAGTTACAATAACCCAAACAATAAAATAAAATCTTTGAATATGTAGGGAAATGGTTAATTCAGTTCCATTTTCGTGCACAACATAGTTGACTCAACTTCAAGCCTAATTTGGTCCATAATGCAGCCGAATCTCATAAAACTCAAAATAGTAAGATTGTACCTCTGTCTCTTAGCTTTCCGAATCAATTTGGATTACCTCGATTGGACTTCGGATGAGCAAGTTATGACCATTTTTCTACAAGGTATCAAAACTGTCCAGAATTGATAATTAGTTCCATTTTGCATTTAGTGACTCCAATTGCACCGTAGATCAAAATATAAAAATAATGAGGATATTTAGACATCAAATGACCATAAAGGAGTATACATTAAGGAATAAAAATATAACATTTTATGTTCTTATCACACAGGTGAGAACAGATTGAAGGAGTGTTGGATCACCCATTCGATGGAGAAGCATGGAAGCACTTCGATCGAGAGTATCCCGATTTTACTTCAGATTTGTGTAATGTAAGATTAGGGCTCTTGTCCGACGATTTTACCTCATTCGGACTTTCAGGCTCCCAGTATTCGTGTTGGCCTGTGATCGTCATCCCGTACAATCTACCGCCTTGGATGTGCATGAAGACTCCGGTTATGTTCTTAACCGTCATTGTTCTGGGTCTGAATAATTCGAAGAGGAACATCGATATGTACTTGCAGCCATTGATAGATGAGTTGAATCAGCTGTGGAAAGTAGGTGCCAACACATACGATGTTTCAAAAAAGTAGAATCTTTAGATGAGGACAATACTTATGTAGACCATCAATGTCTTTTCGGCTTATGGCATATTATCAGGATGGAGCACTCATGGTCGTCTCTCATGCCCGTATTGCATGGACCACACTAAGGCTTTCCGTTTAAAACACGGAGAAAAATTATGCTTCTTCGATTGTCATCGACAATTTTTACTGTCGGATCATCCGTTTCGGAGGAACATGAATGCATTTCGTGCCGACGTTACGGAGAAGGCAAATCCACCTCCAAGGAGGCCCAGAGACACGATATGGAAAGAGGTTAAAGACTTACCAAGTGCTATCGCAAAGCCTACTAAGGGGTACAAGTGCGATAGATTTGGTCACACTCATAACTGGACGAAAAAGAATATATTATGGGACCTGCTATATTAGAGCACCACTCTGATCAGATATAACCTTGATATCAAGCATATCGAGAAGAATGTGTTTGACAGCATAATTAATACTGTGATGGACGTAAAGGGGAAGACGATAATCCCAAGGCCAGGTTGGACTTGGAAGAAATATACAGATGCCCTGTGTTGCATTTGATAGAGGAAGGGAATGGGAAGTACAAGCAGCCTAAGGCAATTTTCTCACTGGACAAGGAGGATAAATGAAGACTATATAGGTGAATTCAGGGGCTAAAATTTTCAGACGGGTATGTGTCAAATCTGAGAAGATTCGTCGATCTGAAGGAGAATAAACTGACGAGTATGAAGAGCCACGACTGTCACGAATTCATGGAGAGGTTAATTTCGATTGCATTTTAGGAATTCTTACCACAGGTAGTTTGGGATCCTTTAACAGAACTTATCATATTCTTCAGAGATCTTTGTTCTACCAAGTTGATTGTCGATCGTCGATCGTCTAGAAAAGTAAGAGAAGGATATTGCGATAATACTGTGCAAGCTTGAAAGAGTGATCCCTCCTGGATTCTTCGACTCCATGGATCATTTACCAATTTATCTTTCCTACGAGGCAGGTGTCAGTGGCCGTGTCGGTTATCTGTGGATGTACCCGTTCGAACATCAACGGAACCACCTAAAGATAAAGGTAAAAAATAAGGCAAGGGTCGAGGGTTCTATTTGTGAAGCATATGTTCTTGAGGAGATTATAAACTTTTGCTCAATGTATTTCAAGCCAGATATTGCTACTAATAGAACAAGATCTCCGAAAAATAATGACAGATATCAGGAATCTAATGATGAATATTGAAAGTATTCAATGCTTTCGGTAAGCATTTGGGCAAAATAATGAAGAGATATCTGAATGACGACGAGCTAAGGGCTGCTCAGTTGTATATGTTACTCAACTGTGACGAGGATAAAATGGAGAAGCTAGAGGGGTAAGTAATTAATACGTCAACGTTTAAGTCATCTTAATGTAATACTATACGCTAATATTGTTACACTAATCGAGCGATGTTTTATTATTTTTTAGCATATTTAATGAAGATGTGAGATCGATGAGACCAAACATAGTAGATGAAGAAGTAGAACAAGAAATAAGACTTCATTTCCTTCTAGGTTGAGTGCATATGTAAGAATCTTTTTGTGTATGCACTTGCACAATATTTAACAGAAAGTTGAACTTAATATCATTTCCTTGGTATTTAGGTCGATTGTCTCCACACAATACTCGAGAATAAGTCTATTAGAACTCTAGCCAAGGGACCAATTTATGCTGTCAAAATCTGGCCAAGCTACTGTGTGAATGGGTTTAGGTTCAAGTCAACAAAAGCTTCGATAAGAGACATCTTCTTGGATCTCAATTCTACGAAAAATAGTTGTTTGTGTATCAGATCTTCGAGCTACAAAGATGTCAATCCAGATAATTATTATTATGGCATCTTATGGGAGATTATGGAGTTGACATATAATTATGGAACAGATCCTGCTATGATCGTGTTATTCAGGTGTGATTGGTTCGATCCGATCCAAGATCAAGTTTGAAAAATAGACAAGCATGGTCTTGTGGATATAAACTACCAGCGTCGATACCAAGACTATGAACCATTTTTCATATCAAGTCAGGCTCAGCTCGTATACTTCACAACTTATCCTAAACGGGGATCAACGAGGTCGGATTGGTGGGCAATATGCAAGACGAAAGCTAAAAATACCTTTGACGTTAACAAAATAGTTTATCAGGAGGATGAGCTACCTATTGTAACAAATATTATAGATGTCGAATCAACGAAAGTTACTCATTACACGTCTAATCGTGTAGAAGAGATAGAATTATCCGAAGAGGAAGACGGAGTTGATGAAAGTGAAGATGAGGAGGAAGAGGAGGACGAGAAAAATGAAGAAGATAAATTTTCAAAAGAGGATTAAAAATAAAATAAAATCTATGTAGAACTCTAGCCATGTACTATATTTTTAATATGGAATTAAATTTTCTTGAGAGATTAAAAAATTGGATAAGACTTATGGTGTGACTGTGATACTTTTATATTATGCTTATTGTGTGACTGTAATACTTTTATATTGTATTTATTGTGTGACTGTAATATTTTTATATTGTGTTTATTGTGTGACTGTGATATTTCATATACTTTTTTGATATTTTGTACCCAAAAAATTCAACGGAGGGTTATTCCGGCTCTGTCTATTTTTATAAACTTTTATAAGTATGTGTATTTATTTTATTATCATATGATATTATCAGGTATTGTCAGACGACGCAGATCGTTCTGAGGTTGATCCTCTAGACGGAGTGCTCCTCGGGTACAGGCTACTGGTTTCAGATCCTCCTCGCAGAGTACTCCAGTCTATCAATCTTTAGCATCTCCGACTCCGTTGATGATACGACGTGGCAGTACTCCTGGGACGCATAGTTCTAGGCCTGAGACTACTCCCTCTTCCAGCGTTCCTCCAACTAAAGTCACCATAGAGGCAGAGGAGCAGATAGAGGAGGTCGAGCTGACTTTGTCTGCACATGTTCAGAGCGATCCTCCATGCGCGCCTCCGGACGAGACGATGATGGAGATTTTGACCGACGAGCCTCAAAAGTAAGTTAATTAGTTAACATTTTGGACCGATGGGCCAAATAATTATATCTTTATATTCATGAATTTAATTATCGTTGTATAGATATCGTCCGTCTGCGGTACAGAGAGCACTGGGGGTATTTTTGAGCCAAAACTTTGGTAGACCTTAGATCAACTACTCAGATGCTCCTGAAGATAGGAAGGCATTCTAGTTTGCCCACTTCAAGGTAAAAATATATTTACTTTTAATATCAATAATCATTTATGCATATTATATAACTATCTATCTTACTTTTTATAGAAAACCTATTTCTATCCACCACACCGGGTTGAGAAGATCGAGAAGCAGTTTCCTTCCGTCGCCGCCAAGATGATCCATGATTAGATCAACGATCAAAAGTGTCACGCCCCGCTCTCAGAATACTGGATAAATACGGGGACTGACATGGCCAACCGCACCTTGCAGCATACCTTGCAGCATACCGAAGTAAACCGCACCTTGCAGCATACTGAAGCAGCATACTATGATGTTAGTCCTAAGGCCGACAAATCCTATTATCTCAATTCAGCAACACAAGTACAAGAGTATATCATATATAAAACTAAGAAGGCGTCCTAAATTACATACCACATATAATCATGAAGCTAGTGAATACAAAATACTGCACTAGCAGAGTATAAATATACATGATCAAATATACCATCCATGGTCTAATATATACATCATGTTGACCGTAGTCTCAAAAATATAAGGAGCTAACTCTGTCCTTTGCTAAATAGCACAAAATAAAGTAATCAAGACGAGGGTGTAAAAAGGAAACCCACTCGCGAGCTTCGATCGCGGTCCTACGAGTGCGATCCATCTTGCTGGAAGTACGGTGGATCCTGGTTCTCTTCGGGGTAACCTGGTCATGCAAAGCCAGTGGGGTCAGAACCCCAAGCAATAAGTACCACAAAGGAGCTCGTGGTGATAGAACAAACACATCACAACATAAGAAAAAAGATACAAAAAGAAATCTTTCATATTCTATTTTGGTAGTGGATCTGTCTCCACCCGACTATTAGTTTCTTCTCGACTATTTCATACTTGGTTAATTATCATATTTGGTTATTTATTACTATTTGGTTTTATGGATGAGATTAGTATTTCCTGTGACTTTTGTAATTATATACCACTTGTGAATTATTATTCATAAAATATTGTACGTATGTGTATGGTTTTCATATATTAGAGTTTCCATATACATATGGCTGGCATGCTCACGTGTCCTATATATTTTAGGACTGGGGCATGACGTATTTTTAATGGTGGCCCACGCAAGTCGAGAGTATATTGTCTCGGTTACGTTACTATACCGAACAAGCCTGCAAATAGGATTAGAGTATAGGATCTCATCCACATATTTGAATTTTTTCTTTGTTTTTGTTTCGAATTCTTGAACTCACCTACCTTCCTTGACCTTCAAAAATATACTCGCTTAATTCTCTTGACATCGGTAACCTTATTTTCTTACCTCTTTCTATTTAATGTACTTCCCTCATAGTTCCTTAAGTATAGCCTCCTTCCAGAATATAGGAATCCTTGTTGTTAGAAGATAATTATGATAACATACCTACTAAGAAAAATAAATTAGAATATTGGCATCTCCCTTTAGCATACCTAATGAACCCTAGCATTCAACATTTGTAAATTGATTGACCATTATCCCTTGATATAATTAGTAATGACTTGAGGCTAGTATAGAAACTACTAGGATAAGTTAGAAATTTGACCAAATTATTTAACCCTAGTATTGAGGAACCAATATAAATTCAAGGTTGAATATTAGGACTAAACCTAACTTTCATAGTGAGATAATTTAAGGGGACTATAAATTTAGATTCTTGTCTTGATATTAGTAGAGCAGTACCTTAGAAAATCAAGAGGAATGAACCAATACCTTAGTAAGAGCAAGGGTACCCTACCTTCAGCTTAGTAGATCCCCTAGAATCTATGATCATCGTTGAGTCATATTTGAGTCTCCATGAGTCTCCGACTGTGCCATCTCATCCAACTATCCATATACTTTCCCATCTTGAGTTAATCCCTTCTTCCATCATAGATCAATTGTCATAGATCTTTACCAATTTAAACCTATTGAATGATTAGAATATTTTCCTTGATCATACCTCGAACATAGAGACTAGCATACCACATTCCCTTAGAAAACCATGATATTATTAAGAGTCTCTTTATTTAATTTTATATATTGTTTCTCTGAAACCTTAACACTCGTTATTTGTGCGATGACAAAATTTTTTTCCTTCATCTTTCAAATCGTGCCACCTTACCCTTGTAATGGCAGGCCAAGTGATTTCTTTTATGTTAGGATATATAGTTTGGTAGAATTGTAGTTTGTTAATCTTGAATTTTTAAAAATTTTTGTGCTTAGTAGTTAGAACTTGATAGTTTAAGTTATTTATTTAGATTATGATTTTATGATTATCCTTTAGTTTCAAATCAAGTAATCTGTTCCACATATCTCAATATAGGTTATATCCTCTTTCACTTGAGAACCAGTAACTTCTCCATTCTTAATATTAATACTTTTGTTCTATAAGTACTATAATTAAGACTTAAGATGCCATTACCTATGGAGTTTTATAATCCAATAGGATATCCTAATAAGTATCAAGACCTTTCCCTCGTATACCCCAACAAGAGTTTCTACTTTATTTATAATAACAAGGTTATTTTGTAGCATCCCCTTAAGGCAGTTACAGTATTAGTTGATTCTCGTAAGTTGGGTAGCATGCCTCATAACCTAGTATCACATAGTCCTTTTGACCCATTAATGACGTATAATTGAATGAAAGTAACTATATGCTTGCATAAGAAGATAGTGTTTATCCAAATTACAGAGCTTTAGAGGCCCATACCCCTATTTGGTCGATCAGAGACTTAGACAAGAAGTTAGTATAGCAACTGTAGTGACACAACACAGGACGAGTCTTAGCTTCTTGGTAAACTTGAATTATTTTGTACCTTCCTTCATCATAATCCTACGTGCTTATATTTTGGACTATCTTGACTTGTGTTGCTATTATAGCCTAGTTTTGCAAGCTTGTTCTTCTATCGAGCTTGATCATGACATATGTATTATTGGGTGCACACATTGATACATTTGTCTAATTATAATCGGTCTATTATGGTCTGATCAACTTTAGTGCACTTGGTTCGTCTTTCGTATGACTATTTTACGTAGATTGAGACATAGTTGACTAGTGGACGAATATACTTGCCCTCTAGACATGTCCGAGCATATCATATCAGTTACGTAAATGTACTGATCCGAGCATGTGAATAGGAACTTACCCAAAAAAGAATTTTGATCCACAACTGCCTTGACAACTCTCTTTTGAATTCTTCAATCGCCCTTGAACCTCTATACTTGTATTATATCACCTCCTCCTTGAACTCTTTATTGTTATTTTCCATTTCCCCTCTTTTGGAAAGACAAACACTCGTACTTGATATAAGTTTGACACACGGATAGTACTAGGTATACCCCATAGGCCAATCACATTACTTTGTGACTATCTTTTATAATTAAAGGCATATCATATGTGATAGGTTTGTATAAAGATTTTGAGAATTAGTAAGCACTATTGAATGATTGAGAAATTTTTTTATAGTCTTGTGATTATAAAAGATTTCTAAATTAAAAGTTGGGTAGAAATTACATTATCAACTTGAGCCAAATTTTATATAAAGGTAAAAATCTTATATCGTGATCAAGTAAGATAAGATTGAGAGATTTAATTTATTTAATTTTGAGAATTTTTTTTTGGATAATTGTAATGATGATGATTTAACTTTAAAGATAAGAATACCTTATAGAATAAATTTTAAAATATTAATATTGCATATGATTTAAATTTTGAATATGGGAGGTTGAATCATCGATTTAAATTTTGAGGATAAATATAGAATTCTAAACGTGAGCATTGATGGATGGAATTTAAAATTTTATGATTTGATGATTTGAATTAAAAGTTAAATTATGATTGTTGGATCACCTATTTGAAATGTTGAGGATGAAAATTGAATTTAAAATTTGATGAGTACGAAATTCTTAAGTTTGAAACTAGGAATAAGATTTGACTAGAGTTATTATTATTTAAAAATTTAGAGGAGATTATGATAGTTGGAATCATGATTAAAAAATTGATGTGGGTTATTTAAATTTGAAGATGTTATATAGATTTGATTTAAATTTTGATTATTAGAAATTCGATAAGAGATTACGATAGGTTAAATTTTGATTTAAACATTATTTATTTTAATTTTGAAGATATTGCAATGGATTTGAATAGGTTTTGATAAGATTGTTTTGACTTGACTTAGATACAAATTTGGAGGATTTAACAAATTATACTTTATTTTTTTAATTTTAAGGACGAAATTCTTGTAAGTTGGGTAGATTATAAACCCCCTCACCCAAAAATAAATATTTTGTGTGTATTTTATATTTATTGTATTTATTCCTAATAATCAATTAAAACATAATTATTTTATTAGGTTTACTTCACCATAGTTTGGACAATAGTGACGTAGGACCACCCCAAAAACTATATCGCCCTTCGTAGGAAGTAGCCTACACGGGAGACATAATTTTTAGGATCTTCGCGTGATACAAAATTAGATCATTTAATATTAGTATGGAACTAGTGTAACAACCGTAGTTTCTTATATTTAATATATATATATATATATATATATATATATATATATATATATATATATATATATATATATATATATATATATATATATATATATATATATATATTGTATATTTATGATTATTTTTCAATCCAAATACCCAACCCAAAGTCATAAATTAATTTAGTAGACACTAGTGGCTTAAAATAGGATATATATATATATATATATATATATATATATATATATATATATATATATATATATATATATATATATATATATATATATATATATATACAATTTATTTTAGGAGGATATATTGAAACCTTCTTGAGATAGGGTCAACCTTTGCACCTTATCCACTTTTAGAGCCAATCAAATTTTAATGTTTCCATATTTGGAAATCCTCTAATTTAAGTATTCTATCTATCCATTTTTGGTAGCATCCACCTATTTAAATTCATGAATCAAATCTTTGTTTTATTCTCCTACAAATTAGGATCTTAATAAAATATGTAGTTTCCAAATTATGAAAGACCCCTATGCAATCTTGTTGCATATCAATTTAAATCTGAAATATTTTTTTAAAAATATAATTTAAAGATTATATAGCATTATATCACTCTATTTTAGCATCTTTAAATCCTATCCATAGATGGAAACACTAAATCAAATCCTAGCCACCCACCTATTTAAACTACTTATATTTATCAACCCCCCAACACCTAAACCTAATAGCCGACCTCTTCCTCTCTCAAACCCACGACCAAGAAGCCTCTCCCCTCCCTATCTTCTCTCTCTTTCATCTCCTTTATTCCCTTCATCTTTTCCCTCAAGGCTGACCACCCAAAGCCCTTGACTGAACCCCTTAGGCCAAAAAAAATACCCCTTGAGGTCGGCTGCTACTGCAGTAGATATGGTCTATTTATATCAGTAAAACTATCCCCAAAACATTATATTCTTCATTTATTAGAAGTCATATGGATCTCCCTCAAGTTTCGTGGAGTTTGAAGTCTGTTTGGCACTCCAAAAGGTCCGTGTCGCTAGAAGAAGCTCCGCCGTAATCACGATCTAGTAAGTTTTAGAATTTCTTTTAAATAGTTATTTTTCCACGTATAAAGCCTTGTGAGAACTCATAAATATATTATATGACAAATAAGGAAACCCCCATTCATGTGAAACCCTAATTTTTATATACAAACTGCTTTAGATGACACAAAACCAATTCTTAGCAATGTCGTGATCATATTAAATTAGTATTATTGCATGTTGATATTTTATTATTAAAATATAATTTTCTAGAATTTAAATATTATTTTAGAATATAAAATACTATTTTTATTATTAAATAAAAAAATAATTTTGTTAGTAATCAAACTCCATCATTGATGTATACCATCCTTTGACATGTATACTAGCAAAGTTGTTACCAACCCTAATAGAATTGTTATTGAGTAAACCCCGACCCAAAACCCATATTTTTAGCATTTAAAATTATATTATTATATTTTAATGCTTAATTTTAAGTATTATTTCAAATTTACTTATTTGTCAAAAATTAATTTTTGGTGACAAGTAGGTAACCCGTTATGACCTAGTTTTGGTTTTTACTTGGTTTTGGACTCATAGAATTTAAAGTAGACGACCAACGTAGAAGTATTAATAGTTTTTATAGTTTTTATTAAATAATATTTAAAAAATGGTTTTTGATAATGTTTGATGGTTAGTTATGTTTTGGTGTTGAGTTACTTGCATGTGCAACCAACGTAGAAGTATTAACTAGATAATAACTTAATTTGACTAAAAGAATAAGATTCTAATTAGTGTAGTAATTAATTGGTAGGTGTTCGAGACATTTCTGTGGATAGCTCCAGACCAGATTTGTTGTTCTCGCAGCTTGGCTTGGAAGGCAAGTACAACTTTCTTGATTGTATTGTTCAATTTACATATGCCTAGTTTTTATTTGTTTAGTTGTGTGCACGCGTCTTTGAGTAGAAGACTTACCCAGTATCTTTTGAAGATATGAGGTATCTTCTGACATGACACATGGTATGGTGGTCCAACCCTTGTCATTGTCTGGTTGTGGGGTTAGATTATTGTGAAGGTAAGAGATATCTTCTGACCTTACACTGTTTCAAACACGTTCACTGTCTGAGTGAGTGAGTGCATGGACTAGCGTATCGACTGATCATCAGTACGAGAGTTCGAGTCTTGTGTTAGTAGTTGGTATTGGTTTAGTTTTCTAGATATTATTTAATGTCATTGCATTATATCTGTACCGAGTATACGGTTCGGATAGTTCATTGGGAGGGGAGAATCTACTAGTGAGCTTATGTAATTTATGTTTCTTATGGTTTATATGGTGTACCCCCGAGTTCTATCGAACGCCTGGTGGGATGACGGATTCTTCTATTTCTTCCCTCTCATGCGCCACTAGAGATGTCTCTAGTGTATTTCACATGGATGGTTAGTTACCCTATTTATTTTTTACTGCTTTACTTTCATGCATGTCGATTCTTGTGTACTTGTTATGTCCCTTTGAGGACCTGGCATCCTTTCCAAGTATAGAAGTTCCTGATTATTTGTAGGAGCACATATCAGAACTGACTACTTCTTTCTCTTTCGAGGAGGTCTTCCTTTTGAGCCTCTCTGATCATTAGATGTTGTACTCATTATATTTTCTTTTATATTCTAGTTTGGTAATGGATCTGTCTCCATCCGACTATTAGTTTCTTCTCGACTATTTCATACTTGGTTAATTGTCATATTTGGTTATTTATTACTATTTGGTTTTGTGGATGAGATTAGTATTGTCTGTGACTTGTGTAATTGTCACGCCCCCAGTCCCAAAATCTATGGGACCAGACACGTGGCAATGGCCAGCTGGTACGACTCCGTAGGGCTTTCCAATTTAATGGACCCGACGAAGTGCACTTACGCTGTCCATGGTCAAGTGATCCAAGTAATAATCTATTTCTAACATACAACAACTAAATCTAAATCTTAATCCAGGGTAAGTAATCTCAAGAAAGAACGATACACATCATCAGTCTGCAGCCCAATAATACATCCGTTCGAATAGACCAGAAGAACAACATAGGTCTATAAACACTAGGCTATAAAAGCAAAATAAAATGAAAAGTAATACATGACTGAAATAGCTAAAAATGTAAATATACCTGCAATAACGTCCACACTCTACTAGATCAAATATCCTGCAACTGCACAAACAACCTGGAAGGGATCCAGGTCCTCAGAGGGACGTAACAAGATACAAAAATATATGCCATAAAGTGAATACTGAATAAATAAAGGGGGATGTGCTAACCATCTAAGTGAATGCAATTTGAGGACAACTTAGTGCATAGGGAAAGTGTAGGCTATACTACATAAGTCTTATTGCTGAAATACTATATAAGTCTCTACTCAATACATAGTACTAAGAATATATAGAAAATATATAACAATTATCTATTCAGTCATTCTAAGTACCCTAGAATAAAAGGTAACCAATAAGAATACTAACCCAAAAATTTATCAGCTAGGGCAAATTGGATAGAGGTTCTAATGACACCACCTACTACTAAGGATTAGGTTCAGCAAGCTCTTGTCCTATTAGTCCAAAGTCTAAATCCCTATCTCTTAAGCAGTTTATGTGTAATCCACAACATTCAGCTGCCATTCCTGTTAGACTTCTATCTTCCGTTTATACCCATACTCACGTGTCAATATACAACCTAAGAGTCCAGTGGTAATCGTCTACCGATTGACTAATGAGTCGGTGTGTGACTTAAACCTGTATCTTGTTCCTCAAAATTTGTAGCACTACGAGGCTAATCATCAATTTCTACTTATGCAAATCCTCGAAATTCCAAACGCATTACAATACTATAATTATTATCCCTCCAGTCTATATCAAATTTTTTTCCTTGGGTTACGTGACTCCAATATGTTTTTCTTATCCTTGTCTCCTATACACCTTCATATCTTTCTAGTACGTTGACCTTGTTTCCAACTCTAATCTCCGTCAAAGGTAAGATATGGACCTCATATCCCTGTCAGAGCTATACCTACTGGCGTTCCATGCGGTCGTACGATCTCCCTCATATATATATATATCTGTTAAGACCTCCATAGATTATCGAACTCTGAAAGGTAAAGAGTGAGCAGACTTTGTAGGTCGATCCACGATCACTCATACCGTATTACGAACACTGGAACTCCTCGAAAAGCCCGTAACGAAGTCCATAGTGATGTACTTCCATGTTCACTCAGGTATCGTGAGTTGATTAAGTAGCCCTGCAGACCTCTGATGCTCAGCCTTGACCTGCTGACACACCAGACACTTTGTCATAAAGCGGCTATCTCCCTCTTCATTCTATGCTACCATGAGTACTATCTTAAGATATCTGTACATCTTGTGTCTCCTGGATGAATAGAGCATGCTGAACTGTGCGCCTCCGATATCAGCTCCTGATGAAGTTCTTCGTTCAGAACATAGAAACGATCTCCACATCTCAAAGTCCATCCTCGTGTATGCGTATTCCTGTCTGCATCCTGGCTTCTGTCCTCTGTCGAAGACTCTGAAACTGGCTTCTGTTGGCAAGACAGTCTTGATCCTCTCAACCAATGTCGATTATACCTGAAAACTCGACAGCTGACCGTCTGCTCCGGGCATAATGACCTCTATACCTAACTGCTCTAGATCTCTCAACTGGTGTTGCTGCGTAATCACAAGAATGCCATGGGTCTCCTACTCAATACGTCAGCTACTACATTGGCTTTTTCTCCGATGGTACTGTAGGTCAATCTCAAAGTCTGTCATTTTCTCGAGCCCACGTCATTGTTTTTGGTGCAAGTACTTTTCTAAATTAAAAAAAAAACTCAAGGCCAGGTACTTGTCACGAATCTCATCTTGTTGCCACTCTACCTTTTTTTACCTCGAACCTGAGGTTTCTTCTACTTTACTCCATGTGTACCCTTCATCCAAACTATATTAGTACAATCAGGTTTATAACTGGTCGTTCATTATAGGTAGTTTACGATATCCAACTCAAGGCTAACATCTGTCGATACTCTCATCTTTAATCAAATTATTCTATTCCAGATACTAGCTTAACTAATCGAATTATCAAAGGTGAAAATATGAGACTAATAGTCACTGACAATCCAAATAAGTCAAGTACCTCTAATCTAATTTGAAAGCTACCTGTAGTACTCAGCTATCTCTTCATCCAATGTTGGGTCTACCAATATGTGTCTAGCAATCTGCCTATCTGTTTTAGCTTAGTCCTGATCATTATCTAGAGGGTGGGAAAATAATTTATGTCGGATACTGTAAGTTATCAGGTAACTAGGGGTTAACCACTATGGTTTGCTATCCTAAGTACTATTTCATACCCTATTTTTATTAGTATCCAATAATCTTCTTCTAGAGGTGAGTCTAAGATTCTGTCTTGCCAAGTTCATCAGGTCATTCCTTATATCACTACCATCAGACTATAACTACTTCCTTGTATCATTGTCATGGGGCTACGACTAACCTTAATATCTAGTTATGTCTCTCCTAATTTATTCTAGCGTCTTAGAATTAAACAACCCTTCTAGCTTCTAATACTGACATGTCACGGCTACCTTAAGTAAGGGTCTACTTTATAAGTCTCTACTTATGTGTCTAATTCTTATGCCAACAGTCTATACTAGCTCTAGTAACAAGAAAGAACTTATCGATTCTTCTCTACCATGGTTAACCATCTACTCAATTATTCTATCAATTATGCCTTCTTCGTCTTGACGAGGATCTGCTCCTGGAAGAAATCACCGTATGCGAGCATTCATCTTCCCGAAATAAAGAAGATGAGAAACAATAATAATGATGTCAGCGATAAATGAACAAATACAGTAATGAAGTCCAAGGGCGACAATCGAAAATAATAGGAGTTTTATAATCGGTTATGGATTGGGATCTTATTCACATTAATCCTAAGTTGCAGGCTCGTTCAGTACAGTAATTTAACCAAAATAATTTTCTTCGAGACTTGCATGGGCCACCACTAAAACCATGTCATGCCCCCAGTCCCAAAATCTATGGGACCAGACACATGACAATGGCCAACTGGTATGACTCCGTAGAGCTTTCCAATTTAATGGACCCGACGAAGTGCACTTACGCTGTCCATGGTCAAGTGATCCAAGTAATAATCTATTTCTAACATACAATAACTAAGTCTAAATCTCAATCCAGGGTAAGTAATCTCAAGAAAGAACGATACGCATTATCAGTCTGCAGCCCAATAATACATTCGTTCGAATAGACCAGAAGAACAACATAGGTCTATAAATACTAGGCTACAAAAGTAGAATAAAATGAAAAGTAATACATGACTGAAATAGCTGGAAATGTAAATATACCTGCAATGACGTCCATACTCTACTAGATCAAATATCCTGCAACTGCACAAACAACCTGGAAGGGATCCAGGTCCTCAGAGGGACGTAACAAGATACAAAAATACATGCTATAGAATAAATACTGAATAAATAAAGGGGGGTGTGCTAACCATCTAAGTGAATACAATTTGAGGACAACTTAGTGCGTAGGGAAAGTGTAGGCTAGACATATGCTGACGTAATTTGCCAATCGTCGTGACTGACTAGTATATGCCATATATGCCCCCAGACCATGGGCACTCTGAAATATAATAACGTCCATCTCCGAGGAGCATGGTATTTGAAATAGTATAACGTCCAACGTTCTTTAGAGTGTGGTATCTGCAAAATCATCAAGTAACATCCAACACTCTAAAGAATGTGGTATCTGCAATATATATACGTCCGTATCACTCCGTCGAGTGTGGTATCTGTATAAAGGAGGTGGGTGTCCCATACGCCTACTAGTCGTCCTCCCTGTCCAATGATCTATGCATGTCGTATCCACAACACGCCTTAGCTACTACGCCGAGACGTCGTAACTCTGGCTCATAGTCTATCGTTAGAACAATAGTCCAACCTTACAACCAAACAAGGACAAGGATTAGACCTTCGTACCACAATATTCTATGCTCCGAATACTAATAACTGCTAAGTCTTCTATCATGCATCGCTAATAGCAGTTATTCCCTATCCGTCGCACGCCTATACGTACAGGTGGACAACCACATACGCAAGTCCGTGTCCTATATGAGACTCACAACACGTGTAAAAAATGTGTCAAGGCCTGGGGAGTCATACCGATAACTCCACAACTTTAGGTGGGTCCACTAGACACTAAGTCAGACACAAGTCCTAACGTCAACGTTTTCGTTGACTGCACCCGAGTCTTCTCGGATGCGCACAGTTATATAATATTAAATTAAATAAATATGCCACTAAAAATAACTGAATTTAAATAGTACAACAAAGGCAAGGTATACTTTCCTGGCAAGAGAGCTCCAAACATGTAACGTCCAGATGTCAAACACCAAGAGTCAAAAATTATGGCCTCAGAATGAACGTCTTCGGATGCTGAAATAAACATCACCAATATTCCCAAAATAAGCGAAATAGCTAGAAAATACTACCCTTTCGTCCAATTTGGACACAGGGGCAAAAATACAGTTTTCTGGTCAACACGGGGTCCATAAGTGGGGCCCGTCTTGCACCGAAAAATGTGCCAGAGACAAGGTTCTCTAAATTCGTCAAACTTAGTGTCAACAAGTCCAGAACGATGATACGAACCCAATAGAATGTCCAGAACTGGATTCCGATGAGTCGATCATAAAACTGCCTGTCAAGTGAAGCCGCGGGGTCAACGATACGGAATTTTGTCAACGTTCTCAGAATCGAACCAAACTTGGGTCAAAGGACCAACGTATCGCTAAGAGTCCGATGGCACAAGTTTTATTTCGAAACGACGAGTACACACGAAGTTACAACGAGTTCCAGAACAGGGCTGATATAGGGTGTTGTCGACGGATACGCGTTAATTTCGGTTGCACGCACATCCAAATCAACTTCCGCAAAATCCCACATGTCCGTATTGACAGTGCGCACCTTTTGGTGAAATCAGCACGCGACGAGGATGCCCGGATTGACGGGTCCAACGCCGTATCAAAAAATTTCCAATGTCTTTTAAAAGCCATTTTTCATCGATTTAGAACTTATATTACAAACAATAGAAAACAAGCTAAATTATTCTACTATAAGGCATTACAAGAGAGTTAGGTTGAAATTATACCAGAGGTGATGGTTCAGGATTCGGTCAAGCGAGGAAAAAGATACCACAATGCGAAGGCGGGGTGTTGGTGCTCGGTTCTGGACTGTGGGATACTCGGGTCTGAAATCCGAGGCTTAATCAAGAACACATATACAAAAACAAAATTACGATCCTATTATATATTTGCATTTATAAATACATATATCACAACATCTAAATATCTGCCTATTAGTAGATAAGTAGTATAATTTAACCCAACCCTATACTTTATAATAATCAAAACAACTATACAATAGTCTAACTATTTTAATCATATTAACTATCTGCCATGGTCACTTGTTTGGTTAATCTATGGGTTATATCAATCAAGAATTAAAGATGGGAACAAAAGTGAAAGGCCTTGCCTAAATATTATACTTGCCTAGGTAAAGGGAAGTCTGTTCATTATATTGCTCAATCCAATAAATTATTGGTTACGGGTCAAAGAAAGGCATATTTGACTTCATTATATTGCTCAATCCAATAAATTATTGGTTACGGGTCAAAGAAAGGCATATTTGACTCGGAAGATTCTCAGTGAGATAGTGAGCATAATGGTTCAAATTATAACTCAAACATTTGGACCACAATTGCAAATATCTGATTATCTAAGGGCTATGGGAAGAATTTACCTTTAATGAAATCTGATAAAAAATCAGAGGGAGAGAATGGGATTAGAAGAGGCTCACGAGTTTCTTCCCCAAAAGGAAAGAGGGTTCTCCTTCTTCGATCTAGAGAACTCGAGAGACTCCGTGCATGAAGACGATAGAAGCGAAAGTGCCACGACGCCCCGGGAGGTGGAGCGGAGCAGTCTGCGGAAGGGGCATGGGGTACGGGGAGGTTACGACTTCTCGGAACCACGCGGTGGCGCTGCTCCATGCTCCGACGAGGGGCCCAGGAGGAGCAGTGCCTGCTGCAGCGGCACGAAGAACCGTGGGTGGTCCCGATCTGGCGGTGCAACGGTGGCATTCACGTCATACGGGAAAATAGCAACGGCGATGGCTCGATGCCGATCTGGAGGCCGGGGCGTTGTAGGATCAGGTGGTAGAGTCAAATGAGGGTGCCCAACGTCGGGCTCTACGGAGGTGCGACCACGTATTGGGAGATCTGGTCATGCTGGTGTCTGCGAGTTCATTCGGGATGGTCGACGGCGATCACGGAGAGCAGGCGGGGCTTCGAGTTCGATCTTCTTATTGTCGTTGTTGTTGTTTGTTGTTGTGGCTGGTGAATTCCTCTGCGTGGTTCGCCCCAGCCAAGACGGGGTTGGAACAGGGGGGTTGGACCCCCTGTTGCTGCTACAGCTAACTATATCTTCTTCTTCCTCCTCTTTTGTTCTCAGTTGTTAATGTTGTTGTAGTTGTTGCTCTTGCTGGTGACAACGGGGAGGGGGATGGAAATAGATCACAAAGGGGAATAGAAAAATGGCTGCTGTGGTTGGGAAAAAGAAAGGAGGTAGCATTCTTTTATTGGCTAGGGTTTATGAGTTGGAGGGTCAAGATTGGCTGGGAATAAATTTGGAGGACTATGATTACTGTGGAGTCCAAAAAAGGGGATGATGGGTTCATTAGCATAAATGGTGGGTTTAGCTGTCTATGATAGGGAATAAGTTGGAGTAGAGGTTTAGTCTAAGGATAGAGAGATGGTCTCTTCCTGATAGTTGAGTGAGAGAAAGATAAAAAAAAAATAGAAAGACTACAAAGGGAAGGTGCAAGATTGCATGATAATGGCCAAGCCTATTTAGATGAGTTAGAATTAGAATTGGTTAAAATGAAAAATAATAAGAAAGTCTCAGAGTAGATTATTGTCATATATTTGGTTGTGAGAAAATGGTCGAGGTTGTGTCTCCAATTTTGATTGGAACAAAAAAGGATGCAAAGTTGAATTTATTTGAATTTGAGAACGGACGTTTGTTACGAATATTGAACAATAATCTAAAACATTATGATTTAAATTCCAATTGGCTTCAAACTAACCATAATCTTCCAATCTAAGCTAAGTAGACCTAAAATTTGGTCGAGGGAGTTTACAGTAATTATATACCACTTGTGAATTATTATTCATAAAATAGCGTACATATTGTATGGTTTTTATATATTGGAGTTTTCATATATATACGGCTAACATGCTCACGTATTCCTAGTCCTACGTATTTTAGGACTGGAGCGTGACATATCCCGCTCACCAGTACAGCTATGTACTGACCCACGTTTGTGGGCATCTAATTCAGGTACGCAGGTGTGGTAATTTAGCTTGGATATATGGGACATGATGTATGGACTGGTAAGTACATTTATGGGCAAGAGAGATCAAGATTATTTTAATCCTTTGTAGCATTTTCATTTGGACCCTTTTAAAGCTTCGCTGCGTATACTCTGTTTTGATCTGGTTTATAAGAATGCTTGTCTTTCGCTGCAATATGGTCGTTTCGATGATAACCATGATGTTTGACGTCATTACCTTGTGCGAGCGCAGCCCCAGGTTCGTACGACATCACGCCCCGATGAGAACGATTGTCCAGCGGAAGCATTGGCGTGGTGATCTCGCGTCCACCGGGGACGATCAAACTTGTGGGAGATTGGGGCGTGACAGGGGCAACGCCCCCCGTGGGGGTTCGGGGGAAAATCCCCCAAATCTAATCAAATTTTTAGATCTGGTTAGATTTGGACAATGTCGTTAGGAAAAAATGCCATCATTCAACTAAGTAAGAAGCCAAGCCATCAAGACATCATGTTCAGTGTAATCATTATATATATATATATATATATATATATATATATATATATATATATATATATATATATATATATATATATATATATATATATATATATATATATATATATATGTGTGTGTGTGTGTGTGTGTGTGTGTGTGTGTGTGTGTGTGTGTGTGTGTGTGTGTGTGTGTGTGTGTGTGTCAATAGGATAAGATGTAACTTAATATATATGAGGCAAAATAAAAGCTCACTAAAACCCTCATCCAAATAACCAGAAATCCAGTATTAGGAAAATAGAAGAAACAATATACTGACATTATATTATTCAATGTTAAATATTTTCCTATTGCCTAAATTGTATACCGTTTCAGAGAAAATAGTATATTGTCAGTATACTGATAATATATTGACAATATACTTTGTATTCACACATTTTTTCTAACAGCTCTCTATCCCTGCAATTTTATATATACTATATATTGATAGTAGGCAATACACTGACAGTACTATATTGTCTGGATATATTTTTGCTATACAATTAATGTTGTATCGTATATGTTTTTAGCCATTTTAGAGTTGTCACTGTATGAATAATATACTGGCAATATATTGCCTTCACAATAACAACTTTATTTTGAAAGCTTATGTGCATGTGCTATATAAACCCATTTTTGCCCTTACTTGTTCCCACTTCTTGGAGACTTAAATTTCTATCTCCTAGATACAAAACATCTCAACATAAAAGTGGTTTTATTTGATAAATTAAATTGAGATAGAGTTGCATTGGGTTATAAATTGAGATCTTCATATTATTTGTGAGAAGATTAAAATATTTCTTGTAAGAGATTGAAGTTCGTAAGCCTTCGTATCAAAGCTTGTGTAGAAGTCGATGAGTGTTCGAATCAAAGCTTGTGTATAAGAAGTCGGCAGGTCTTTGGATTAAAGCTTGTAAGCGTAACTATTTGTGATAATAGTGGACTAAAGCCGAAGAGAGTTCCGGAGCAAGAGTGTCTCACGGAGGATACCATGATACATTGGATGTCGATATTCTTGTCTCATTTTTAGAACATGTTTTAAATTGGCTATTAGCATTATAATTATGCTTAATTATTTGTTAAACCCTATTCACCACCCCTCTACTGTGCTTTCACGTTTGAGGCCCGTTGCCATCCAATCCTATTCGGTGTTACAATTGGTAAGTAGGTACGAACCTGATTTTTTCTACTTAGACACTTATAGGTCTGCAGTTTATGTGCTAGTTGCATCACCGCAACATACCAAAATTGGCCCTTAGAGAAAAATGGGAATCTATGTCGGTTATCATGATTCATAATTAATTATTTGCTATTTGGAGCCATTGATAGACGATCTCTTTACCAAGGGATTTGTGTATAGTCACTTTGGTTAGAGATTATTGTCGTCGTTAGGGGAAAATAAAAACATCAATATTCCTGAAGAACGAAGAAAATTTATTTGGTCTTTGACTACTTTATCTCATATTGATACATGTACAACATAGTGTGATCAAGAAGTGCAAAGAATTCTAGATCTTCAGAGTGTAACACAAAATATGTAACACACATTCTATAATTAAGCTAAAGTGACGAGATCACATATACCAGTAGCAAACGTACTTGCAAGGATAAATGTCCCATTTGGTGGCAAAACTTTTCCTAATGAAAATGCCACCCCCATCAAATAATACGGTGCCCCCAGACGTACATTGTACCGCACCCGAAGTGTAATATGGTACACTAGTAGCAAGCCAATCTTCTTCCCCTGGTCTGAAGTGTGAAAAAACCATCTGTTCAAAGGATTTCCTACCCCGAAAGAGAAGGAGTTTAACAGCCCCAAATCCTATCGCTATCTCAACCATTCCAAATCATAAGATTATTCTAAATTATGGAAGTATCTTACAAGAAATAATTCATACAATTTATATTTCCAATCAGGAAATATGCATTCATTATGCTAGCTTAGATGAGTTATGGAAGAGGTGTCACGCCCCAGTCCCAATATACGTAGGACTAGGACACGTAAGCATGCCAGCCGCATGGATATGGCAACTCCAATATATGAAAACCAAATCACATGCGTACGCTGTAATATGAATAAAAATTCACAAGTGGTATAAATCTATCACAAGTCACAGGGTATAATCTAGATCTCATCCACAGAAAATCATAAATAGATAAATAACCAACATCTATATACTAGATCTCAATATAAAGTATCTAAACTAATAGTTGGATGGAGACAAATCCACTACCAACTCGAATATAAAAACATAATGTAAGTACTACAACTAACCATCACTAAGACTCAAAGAGAAGTCCTCCTCAAAATATAGGTAGCAAGTCCGGATCTGCGCTCCTGCGAATACTCATGAACATCTACACCTGGCAAGGGACCAGGTCCTCAGAGGGACATAACAAGATACATATAAACATGCCAATAAAGTACTAAAATAAATATCCAATGAGGTCGCCTAACCGTCTAAGTGAATGCAGTTTGAGAACAATATTCCACCAAGTGGGCTATCTGGCTAAGAATGGGATTGTCATGACTCTTTCGGAGAATCAGGGGCCTAAAAAGCATGTCGTCTTTTGAACAGCAGAGGCCGCCTGATAATATATAATATATAAGGGTCATCACCGCCTGTATCTTCAGCGGAGCTTCCGGGTTACAAAAGGAAAGTGCAAAGGAGCCCAAATGCCTTACTTGTTGTTCTCCCCACCCCATGCTCTAAGCATGTCATATCCATGATACGATTTGGTTCATAGCCTATCTTTAGTACAATAGCCCAACCCTGCAATCAAACAAGGACAAGGATTGGACCACCGTACTACAATAGGCTATGTCCATGGACTACTAATAACTGCTAAGTCTTCTAGCATGCAAAGTTTCTAACAGCAGTTATCCCTAACGCACGGCCCATACGTACCGATGATCAGTCAATATGTAAGTCCGTGATCTATATGAGACTCATAACTCGTGTAAAAATGTGTCACAGCCAAGAAACCTAATGATGCTTCATGATAATGGGGCGGTCTCATAAACAAGGTCAATGCATATACATAATAAAAATAATTACGACGACACCGTCGCTGCACCCAAGTTTCCTTGGACGCGTATTTTATATAACAGTTAAAATATATGAGATAATGAAAGAAAATAAAGATGCATGCAATATATGGAATATGAATAACATTACAATGGCAAGATATACTTGCCTGGCAAGAGAGCAGCAAAATATAACATCTAGATTTAAGGACACGGGATCAGGAACTAAGGCCTCCGAATAAACGTCTCCGGATGCTGAAATAGACATCACCAACGTTTCTGGAATCAGCAAAATAGATAGAAATCACTACTCTTTCGTCCAATTTGGACACAGGAACAAAACGGCAATTTTGGGTAAAAGTGGGGTCCACGTGTGGCCCATTTTGCACCGAAAAGTGTGCCAGGGGTAAAGGTCTCTAAATAGGACAAAATTATAGGTCAAACAAATTCTAAATGTCAGTACAAACTCAACGGTATGTCCAATTTTAGATTCCGGTGAGCCGAACATAATTTCGCCCAAAAAGTCAACCGTAGGGCCCGCCAATAGGCGACTTGGTCAACTGTCTCAGAATTATGTAAAAATTGGATCACAGGACCAGCGCGATACCACGAGTCCAGTGGTGTAAGTTTTGTCGCATTCTGACGAGCGTGCACTAAAGGGCGCAAGATTTTGCAAAAGTCATAATCCAGGGAATTTCCGCGGATACGGGCTGATTCCGACGGGCACACGCGTCCAAATCAATTTCCGTAAAAACTCACACGTCTGGGTATACCGTGCGCGTATTTCGGTGTGCTTGGTACTCGATGGGGCAGTCCCGTTTGGCGGGGGCCGTGCTCCGTATCACAAATTCTGGAAATTGGAAAAAGTAGGTTTTCAGAGTTTTCTATCTAATTTAATTCAGCACACAGCAACTATTAAATTATTGTGTTTAACAGAAAATAATCTAGGTGAGGTGGTTTTCGCATACCAAAAAGAAAAACTAGATTCGGATCTCTGTGGTGAGAGATACGAGTCCGTGAACATGGGTAGTTACCGCAGTTTTCTGCGATCCAAAAGTTATCGTTTTTTGCCAACTTGGTCGCTGTTTTCTCCTAGGGTTATACGTTGTTCGAGATAAACTAATACACAGATATGGAAGGGGGTTAGGTCATGAACGTACCGGTGAAGACGGGATCGAGTTTGGTCGAGCGAGGGCGCGGGAATCGAAGCGTGAATAGGGGTACGCTGTAGTTCAATTGCTGTCGCGGCGCGTTGACGCGGTCGGCCGTACGGTGGTCGCGGGCGGCTCCGGCGGTGCTGGCTGCTCTGGGTCGGCGCGGAGGCTCTGGTCGAGGGCGAGATGGTAAGTTCTGGCGGTGCTAACTCTGCTGCTGCTGGGTTTCTCTAATGGGTGCGGGTAGGTAGTTAGGATATTGGGTTAGGGTTAGGGTTTTGATCCATTATCTAAATTCTTTTTTTATCTTTTTTTTTCTTATTCCTTTTTCATTTTCTTATTCAATTCTTTTTCTAATTCTTTTCTTTTCTATTTCCTTTTTAATAACTCCTTGTATATATATATATATATATATATATATATATATATATATATATATATATATATATATATATATATAGAAAACTTCTAGAAATTATATTAGTGCATACTATTAAGCTATCAACTGTCCACATGGTCTCCTACATAAAAATAATTAGGGTAAAATTTTAATTGCTCCATAAAATATCCTAAATACACAAACACCTAAAAATAAAAATCCATAAATTCTATTCTCCTAATGAGCTAATAAATACTATAATTCAATTAAATAATTAATTAAAATTAATTAATCCAGTTTTTAGAATTAGGGGTTTTACATTCTACCCAACTTAAAAAAAATTTGTCCTCGAAATTAAAACTAAGACATGATAGAAAGTCAAGGATGGTATAAGATAGAGATTTGTAGCTTATTCCGTACCTTCCTCCATCCTAACCTCTATGATTTTTCAATTGTCATGGAGATATTTGGAGGGCTATAATTTGCATTGTTTAAAATGCAAGGATAGGGTTAAATGAGGGGGCGATGTTGCGCGTTGCACATTCCGAAAATTATGAAAAAATTTATATGAAGGAGAAAAATGGGTTTCTTCATGTATTGTCCAATGGTGTGGACACCTCAATGCGCTTTTGCATAAAAGCACCCAACGATTGTAAAATCGCATAAGGGTGGAAATTGGGTTAAATTAATTAAAATTAATGCGCAAGGTGTTCTTGAATTAATTAGAAGTACATAGGAATAAAATTAGGTGGAACACGAGTATCATGGACATAGGGGACTCAGAATAGAATATTACCATAAATTGGGTTGCACGAAACGGGTCAAGATTGTGTCTCCAATTTCTATTGGAACGCATAAGGATACAAAGTCAGAATTATTTAGAATTAAGAAATAACATCCACGACAAATATTGTGCGACTAAAATGTAGCACAAGAGAGCATAATTATAAGTTACACAAATATCAGAATAGAAGGCGGGCACGTTTAGGATAAGGGTGTAAAATTTATAGGAAGGCAATGGCTAGTGTAGGGCTCCAATTGTTGAAGCAACGGTAAGGTGCACTAAATAATTTAATTATTATAAAATTAAATAAAATATCGTGTTCTATTTCTAATTGGATTCAAACTAGCCTTAGTTTCTCTTTCTAAACCAAGTAGGCCTAATCTTGGGTGAGGGAGTTTACAATCTAGCCAACTTAAAAACAATTTCATTCTCGAAATTAAAATAAGGCATAATTTGTTAATTCCTTCACATTCGCGTATAAGGCAAGTCAATCACAATCTCTTCCAAGATTTAAAATATATTCTTATCCATCACAATCACTTTCCAAATTAAGGTAACCCTTGTTTAATCAAAATTTAACATATTGTAATCTCTTCTCGATTTTTAAATCATCAACATCCAAATTTAAATTAAATCCATATAACATCTTCAAGAATTAAATAACGCATATCAATTTTATATTACTCGCTCCGGCTATCATAATCTCCTTTAGAAAACATTTCTAATCAAATATTATTCCTATCTTCAACTTATGAATTTTTTTTTTGTACTCTTCAAAATTTTAAATTTAATTTACATTCTCAATATTTCAAGTAGGTGATCCAACAAACAAAATTCAACTTTTGATTCAAATCATCAAATTGTAAAATTTTAAATCTAATTCACCAATTGTTCAAGTCTAAAATTCTATATTTATCCTCAAAATTCAAAATCGATGATTCAACCTTCAATATTCAAAATTTAAATCATATACTTAAGTATAAATATTTGGTCCGACATATCAAGATTTTAAAATTTATTAAATACTCATCATCTAACTCCTTCTTCTAAAATTCTCCACATTTAAAATGACTTAATCTCTCAATCTAATCCTACTTGATCACAATCTAAAAGAATTTTACCTCAAATTAACAATGCGACTTCTACCCAACTTAGAATTTACCCTTCTATCATATAAGGCTATACACTTAAGAAAATTATTCCTCAACTTATTTAATCATGTTATTCAATCCTCAAAGTTTGAACACTAACATATTACCTATAATATGCCCTTAATTATGGAAAATCATCATCAAGTAATGTGATTGGCCTATAGGGAATATCTAGTACTATCTGTGTATCGACTTATACCAAGCACAAGGTTCGTCTTTCCGAAATAGGGAAAGACAAAAAACAATAATAAAGAGTTCAAGGGGGAGGTAAAAGAATATAATTATGGGGACCAAGGCATTTAAGGAATTCAAATGAGAATTGTCAAGGCAGTTGTGGATTAAAATCCTATTTTGGTAAATTTCCTATTCACATGCTCACATCAGTACGGTTACGTACTTGATATGATATGCTATGACATATCTAGAGGGCAAGAATATTCGTCTACTAGTCAACTATATATCTCAATCCACGTAAAGTAGTATTGCGAAGGGCAAACCAAGCGCACTAAGGTTAGCTAGACCTTAATACACTGATTCTGATTTAGATAATGTATTAGTGTGGGCTCCCCAATAATACATATGTCATGAACAAGCTCGATAAAGAATAAGCTTGCAAAACTAGGCTGTAACAGCAACATAAGTCAAGGTAGTACAGAAAATATAAGTACGCTGGATCATGATGAAAGAAGGTACATAATAATTCAAGTTCACAAAAAGATAAGACTCTACAATCTCTACAGTTGAATAAATATATTTTTCTTATACAAGCATATAGTTAATGTCATTCAATTATACTTTATTTAATGAGTTAAGAGGGCTATGTGACATTATGTTATAAGGTATACTACCCAACTTATCATAATAAACTAATACTGTGACAGTCTTGAGGGGATCCTACAAAATAATCTTGCACTTGTAATTAAAGCAGAAACTCTTATTGGGATTTACGAGAAAAATATCTTGGTACTTATTAGGGTATCCTATTGCATTATATAGGTAATGGTCATCTTAAGTCTTAGTCATAGTGCTTACAGAACAAGTGTGTCAATATTGAGAATGGAAGGGTTACTGGCTCTCAAGTGAAATTGGATATAACTTGTATCGAGGTGGGGGTACAAATTATGCGATTTACGACTAGAGGATAATCATCACAATCTAAATGGACAACTCAACTATCAGGTTCTAACTACAAGGCACATAATTTCAAAGTCCAAGATTAAAACTATAACCTTAGCAACTATATATCCTAACATAGAATAAAATCACTTGGTCTACAATCAGAAGTGTCAGGTGACACGAGTTAAAAGATGAAGAAAAGAAGAACGTAATTTAGTCGTCGCACAATTAGCGAACATTAAGGTTGCAGAGGAACAAGATATGGAATTAAAAATATGACTCTAAATAATATCATGATTTTCTAAGGAAAAGGTGGGATGCTAATCTCTGTGTTCGAGGTATAATCAAGAAAAATATTTATTTTCATTCCTCTTGGCTTCCTAAGGTACTGTCTGCTAATACCAAGAATCTAATTTATAGTCCTCTAATACTATCTTACTTATGAAAGTTAGTTTCAGTCCTAATATTCAATCTTGGATTTCTATTGGTTCCTCAATACTACGGTCAAACAATATGGTCAAATTTCAAACTAATCCAAGTACTATTTATACTACTCTCAAGTCATTCATACACCTATCAAGGGATAATGGTAAATTAATCTATAGGTAAGGGACGCTAGGGTTCATTAAGTATTCTAACTTAGTGATGTGTCAATACTCTAGTTGTATTCTTAATAGGAATATTACCCTAATTATCATCCTAACAACATGGATTCCTATATTCTAGGAGAGGCTATACTCCAGGAACTATTAGGGTAGCACATAAATCAAGCAAGATGCACTTATTCAAATAGAACATATTGGAAGGAAGGTGAATTATAGTCAATTGTGGATGAGATCCTATACTCTATTCCTAGGTGCAGGCTTGCTCGGTACAGTAACGTAACCGAGACAATATGCTCTCGACCTGCATGGGCCACCACTAAAAATATGTCACATCCCAGTCCCAAAATACGTAGGACTAGGACACGTAAGCATGCCAGCCGCATGGATATGGCAGCTCCAATATATGGAAACCAAACCATATGCGTACGCTATAATATGAATAACAATTCGCAAGTGGTATAAATTAATCTATCACAAGTCACAGGGTATAATCTAGATCTCATCCACAGAAAATCATAAATAGATAAATAACCAACATCTATATACTAGATCTCAATATGAAGTATCTAAACTAATAGTTGGATGGAGACAAATCCACTGCCAACTCGAATATAAAAATACAATATAAGTACCACAACTAACCATCACTAAGACTCGAAGAGAAGTCTTCTTCGAAATATAGGTAGCAAGTCCGGATCTGCGCTCCTGCAAATACTCATGAACATCTACACCTGGCAAGGGACCAGGTCCTCAGAGGGACATAACAAGATACATAGAAGCATGCCAATAATGTACTGAAATAAATATCCAATGAGGTCGCCTAACCGTCTAAGTGAATGCAGTTTAAGAACAACTTTCCACCAAGTGGGCTATCTAGCTAAAAATGGGATTGGCATGACTCTCTCAGAGAATCAGGGGCCTAAAAAGCATGTCGTCTTTTGAACGGCAGAGGCCGCCTGATAATATATAATATATAAGGGTCATCACCGCCCGTATCTCCAGTGGAGCTTCCGGGTTACAAAAGAAAAGTGCAAAGGAGCCCAAATGTCTTACTTGTTGTTCTTCCCATCCCATGCTCTAAGTATGTCATATCCATGACATAATTTGGTTCATAGCCTATATTTAGTACAATAGCCCAATCCTGCAAACCAAACAAGGCCAAGGATTGGACCACCGTACTATAATAGGCTATGTCCATGGACTACTAATAACTGCTGAGTCTTCAAGCATGCAAAGTTTCTAACAGCAGTTATCCCTAATGCACGGCCCATACGTACCGATGATCAGTCAATACGTAAGTCCGTGATCTATATGAGACTCACAACTCGTGTAAAAATGTATCACAGCCAAATAAAACCTAATGATGCTTCATGATAATGGGGCGGTCTCATAAACAAGGTCAATTCATATACATAATAAAAACAATCACGACGACACCGTCGCTGCACCCAAGTTTCCTTGGACGCGCATTTTATATAACATTTAAAATATATGAACTAATAAAAGAAAATAAAGATGCATGCAACATATGGAATATAAATAATAGTACAATGGCAAGGTATCCTTGCCTGGCAAGAGAGCTGCAAAATGTAATGTCTAGATGTCCAGGACACGGGATCAGGAACTAAGGCCTCCGAATAAACGTCTCCGGATGCTGAAATAGACATTACCAAATTTTCGGAATCAGCAAAATAGCTAAAAATCACTACCCTTTCGTCCAATTTGGACACAGGGGTAAAACAAAAATTTCGAATAAAAGTGGGGCCCACGTATGGCCCACTTTGTACCGAAAAGCGTGCCAGGGATAAAGGTCTCTAAATAGGACAAAATTATAAGTCAAACAAATTCTAAATGTCAGTACGAACTCAACGGTATGTCCAATTTTAGATTCATGTGAGTCGAACATAATTTTGCCCAAAAAGTCAACCGTAGGGCCCGCCAATAGGCAACTTGGTCAACTGTCTCAGAATTACGTAAAAATTGGGTCACAGGACTAGCGCGATACCACGAGTCCAGTGACATAAGTTTTGTCGTATTCTGACGAGCGTGAACTAAAGAGCGCAGAGTTTTGCAAAAGTCGTAATATGGGAAATTTTTGCGGATACGGGCTGATTCCGACGCGCACACGCGTCCAAATCAGTTTTTACAAAAATTCACACGTTTGGGTATATCGTGCGCGTCTTTCGGTGTGCTTGGTACGCAATAGGGCGGTCCCGTTTGGCGGGGCGCGCCCCGTATCGCAAATTATGGAAATTAGAAAAAGTAGGTTTTCGGGGTTTTCTATCTAATTTAATTCAGCACACAGCAACTATTAAATTATTGTGTTTAACAGGAAATAATCTAGGTTAGGTGGTCTTCGTATACCAAAAAGAAAAACTAAATTCGGATCTTTGTGGTGAGAGATATGAGTCCGTGAACATGGGTAGTTACCGCAGTTTTTTGCGAGCCAAAAGTTATCGTTTTTCGCCAACTTGGTCGATATTTTTGCCTAGGGTTATGTGCTGTTCGAGATAAACTAATACACAGATATAGAAGGGGGTTAGGTCGTGAACGTACCGGTAAAGACGGGGTCGAGTTTGGTCGAGCGAGGGCGCGAGAATCGAAGCGTGAATAGGGGTACGCTGTAGTTCAATTGCTGTCGCGGCGCGTTGACGCGGTCGGCCGTGCGGTGGTCGCGGGCGGCTCCGGTGGTGCTAGAAATTATATAACTCTTTTCTTTTCTATTACCTTTTTAATAACTCCTTGTATATATATATATATATATATATAGAAAACTTCTAGAAATTATATTAGTGCATACTATTAAGCTATCAACTGTCCACAGGGTCTCCTACATAAAAATAGTTAGGATAAAATTTTAATTGCTCCATAAAATCCCCTAAATGCACAAACACCTAAAACTAAAAATCCATAAATTCTATTCTCCTAATGAGCTAATAAATACTATAATTCAATTAAATAATTAATTAAAATTAATTAATTTGGTTTTTAGAATTAGGGGTTTTACAAGAGGAATGTGATTATTATCGATGATATTTTTTGAAACTACCACTTTTCCGGAGAGGGTATTTTTTGTCATATCATAATTTTATTTATATTACAATGGTTAGTGATATAATTATTTGTGTGTGCTAGCTAGTGGTTCGGACTAGTAGATAGACTTGGAATAGGTGCAATCTAAGCTAGATCAATTGAACCACATTAAGCCACATTAGGATAGTCATGTTTAGTTAGATTAATTGGTGAACCCCTTAGTTAAAGAATAGAATATTTCTTGTATTAGGAAGATATCCTTCCACCTATTAAATATTCCTTCATGACAACCATTAGAGGGCATAATAGACATTGTGCAATGCCAAACCCAACCCTAATAAAGGTGGTCGGCCTTAGCCTAAGGGGGTATATAATCCCTCTTAGTTCATTATTAGCCTCCATTTATTTTCATTTATTTCCATTTAGTTAATTCCCAAATTTGAGAGAAACCCCAATTTTCTTCATTCACAAATTAATCCCTATTCCCCTCAAATTCTAATGCCAAGGAGAATAGGAGCTTGAAATATAAAAAAGGAAGCATTAGAAGGAAGCTAGCTTGAGGGAGGTATTTATTCATTGTATTTGTGTCCTCTTGGTGTGCTACATTGAGAATCCATCTTTCAATAGGTAAAACTCTTATCGCTCTTATCATTTTAATTTTAAATGATATATTTGACTATTAGGAACCTACCCATGGCTAAGAGCTACCCATAGGAAGAAGAACTAGGTTCAAAGGAGGCCTATGAAGAAAGTTACATTGATCTTTGTAGCAAAATTGGGGAAATCCAAATTTGAACCACCAGGTGTTTGTAGGAATGTCTCATAGGTGATTTTAGGTTGTGATTCATGGTTTAAGGGAGTATATGTGTCCACAAATAGATATGAAGAGTCTGTAGGATGATACTTCATGATACAGGGGTAAGATTTGGGTATTTTCATGTATTTAGTATCCTAATGTATCATTATCTATTATTTGAATTATAATTAGTTATTTAAGATATTATATATCATAATTTATGTTATATTATGTATTTCATATATATCAGGGATTGTATCATGGTGGTGAGTGGCTTTGGAGAGAGTAACTTGGGTTATAATGAGTATCGTAGTGATATTTGAGAGTGCACACAAAGTGTTTAACGAATTACTTATTGGTGTCTGTGTTGTGTTCACAACAATAGATGAGAGGGGAGGAATGACAGTATATTTGTCTCTGTGTGTGTGTCTGAGTTGAGGGAGGGAGTGCACAATAGGAGATTGTGCTTGCGTGCACAACAAGGAGTAAAACTATGCATTTTAACTGGTTGGCCAAAGCACATGTACGAGCAGGCAAGTGAGAGGGGGTTCGAGTTTTAGTTGATACATTAGAGGAGTAGAGCAATGTTGTAACAACACAAGATCTTAGTATTAAGTATTCCTGTATTATGGTATCATTCATCAATATCTTTCAACACCAAAGGTTTGGTCAGCAGGAATGACCAACTAGCAGTGGGCATATGCAGAGATGCAAGTAGCACATGTACACTAAAATATAGCACTTTGTCTTTGCTTTCAGTGTGCATGACTGGTTATGGGGGGAGAGTATTTGTTAGTTAGTGTGTGTTGGAGTATTGTGTAAGTGAGGATTAGAGTTAGTGTTGTGTTGGGGAGTTGGTATCAATTTGTGTCATGAGAATTATGGAGAAGGGGGTCGAGTTAGTACACTGTGACTGAATGAGTAAAGTGTGTCATGTATCCAAGTGATGTGTGCAAGTATGTTTCACTTGAGGTCTTTTGTGTGTGTGTGTGTGTGTGTGTGTGTGTGTGTGTGTGTGTGTGTGTGTGTGTGTGTTGTGTGTGTTTCCTTAGTGTGGTAGTGTATCAATGTTAATGTGGTGTAGGGTAAATGTGTGCTTGAATGTGACTGAGTTGAGATTGGGGAGCTAAGTGTCAGTGTGTGTGGTGTCTTGTGAGAGCTTTGTGAGTGTATTGGAGTAGTTAGAAGGGTGCATGGTGTTAGTTGCAGTGAGTTATGTTCAGGTATATGGGGCTGGACTAAACAAGCTCGGGTCTGTGCATGTTGTGTGCCAATGTGAGTATGTGTGTGTGTGTGAGTGTTGTGTTTGGAGTATCAGCAGTTGGCATTAAGAGGGATGAAGTAAGTGCCAGATGCCATTTAGAGAAATAAAGCAGTAGCAGTATTCCAAAGATAGCAGCAGGAACTGTAAGTGAGGGGTGGAGATTTGCAAGTGCATGTGTGGTGGAGCTCGGGTAGAGCAAAGTCAGAATTTGTGAGGGGTGTAGGAATGTTTCGGTGTGAAATGGGTGTAGTACCAATGTTTAGGTAGATGTTCTAGGGTATGGGACATATGGAAGAGTACCAATGGATTATAGTAGTGTATGTGTGGAGTATTAAGTAGGGATTACTTTGATATCAGATGACACTTGGTGTGGTACCATGATATGCATGTACCAGTGGGTGTCAATGAATTTTTGTAACAGTGAGTATCATAGTAGAAGTGCCAGTATGGTTATATAGTGTATTTCCAGTGTAAGCACTGTATTAAAAACAATGTAGTTGCAGTGTATAATGTTGAGGATGGTGTGGAGCTGTATTTGGTTAAGGTAATTATATGACTAAGGTATTAATACATTGGTGCGTATAGAAGTTCATATAGTGTATCATGATACGTAGAATATTATATTAGCTAGTGAATATATTACTTAATAATATTAGCTAGTTTAGCTAGTACCTTCTAGGTATGGACCTAGAAACCAAGGTATGGCCTAATATCACCTAGTATCGACTAGTTTAGCATCGTAATCCACCTGGAAGCTAGGTATGAACCTAAAATCAAGGTATTGACCAAGTTTGACTAGTATAACCTAGAAATGGCCTAGAAACCATACTTTAACTTATTTAAGCTTATTTATTAGTTTATCACACCAAATGACATAGAAATTCATATATAGGTCTGTATGACACCAATTTAGACATCGTGACTCATTCATTGCTCTGGACCACAGGCGAGTACATTCTCTAATAGTTTTTATTATTTGATAATTACTACAATATAAGTATTTAGAAATATTTTACCTGATTCTTGACACGATGGTACACGGATTCGTATACTTGGATTCTCGTCATGAGATGTTACTCTTCAGTGATTGCCTTGATATTTCTCGTGATTATATGGACGGTGATTATCGTGCTTGTATTATAGATCTGCATAGTGATTATCATATCATGACGTGTCGTGATATGGATCCATTATACTAGTCGGGGCGAAGAAAATACTAGATGGATATATGATCCCCTTAAACATTATATTGCATCATGTAGACAACAACCAGTCGTACACCTCATGTATGATTATGTTACTCCATAGACAACAACTAATCTTGAATGATTGTTTTATTGACCGTGTTATTTGTAGATAACAGCCAATCATAATGATCATATGATTGTGTTATAGCCTTGAAAGTAGATCTTGATTACCCAAGCCGATCATATATCTAACTAGTATTTCAAACACTTAGTGTAGTTACAGTTGTTCTCTATATTCTAGTTTATTATTTTAATTCCATTTTTATGATCAGTTTATACTTTATTGCTCTAGATTATATGTCGTATTTCCTACTACAGTATGATATTGTTTATTGCTTCTCGTCTTGTATTATATTCTCTATTTATGTTTATAGTCATTATCAATTAAGTTGGAACTGCTACTGGGTTGTACTTTGTTCCAATCCTGACTGGATATATTTTTTAGATGATTGGTTAGAGGAGATGTGTCTCACCTATTACGGGCCATAAGATGGAGAGGCCGTTGAGATAGCGATGTAGAGCATGTTGAGTAGTGCCAATAGTCGGGGAGGATTAGTTGTCCTCATTTATGTTATTGTATTTGACAGTTAGATATTATGTCATGTATTATATTTGAGACTATTATATTAAGCTTAGACTTTTGGACTTGGACTTGTGTTTGTATTATGACTCTGTATTTTATTTGTTCTATTCCATATCGTGCCATATCTTCCTCTAGATTTATATTGTAATTGAGTATTGATTACCATTATCATATTATCAGAGTGTCATCCATTTGGGAGTTGAGATATCTTGACAAGTATATTATAAATATTATATGAGATGTTTAGATAATATTGTTGACCTAGACATTATTCTACCGTCGATGCTGCGGCTTAGGCTGGACGTACCCACGTACTCGTGCCCCTACACCGGGTGTCGATCGTGACACATTTTTATGGTAGCCCATGCATGTCAGGCTTTACAATTAGTGCGATGTCATGATAGTGCAATGGGTTAGTTGTACTACTGCAAGCCTACGGTAGGATAGGATATAGGATATAGGATATATATAGGATGAGAGAGCGAATACTCAATCACAACTAGAAAATAATTCCAACTAATTGATTCTTGATATCTTTATTCATTCTGAATATTGCTTTCTTTGAATATTACTGTCATTCTTTGATGATATCGTATCTTGCGCAATATTGAATCCTTTGTTTGATGTCTTCAGGATGCCATTGAAGACCAGGTCACAGCGTTCAAAAACAGCTTTATAGAGATCGAGGACTTCTCGACCCCTTGTCCGAGCAGCAGCAAACACTGTTCTACCTCCACCAGTTCAGAGGGCTGCCTCCCCAGTTCAGGTGGGGACCTTATGTCACGACCCGCACCCGGAATTTGGGCATGAGCCGTGGGTACGTCCAGCCTACGCCGCAGTATCGGCGGTAGAACGCTGTCTAGGTCTCAAACATAACTCATCCTGTCAATAGTCTCAACTCCATAAGGAGGACAATGATAATATATGAATCCACAGTTTTATAAATATACTCAATCACAAGCTATATGAAAGTAATTGGCACGATGAGAAATGAGGAATAAGAGTTCTATCATAAGCCATCACAAATATAAATACATCATAAGTCTAGTGTCTAGATGTCCTCAAAAGCCACAAATAATAATACAACTCAATCTCAGTCTAGTACGATAATACATGAAATAGAATAGTCTAAGTGCAAGCAAGTAGAATCTCCTCTAGGATGGTTAACTCTTCGGGGATTTCTGGTATATAATCTCCCTCTGGTCCCGGGCCGTAGTGGGTAGGGCAAAAATCCTCCAAGTCCTCTGAAAATGTTATCCAGTCAGGATTGGAGCGAAGCACAAACACTAAACAGCAATTTTATTTATGTTGACAAAAACTATAAAACAGTGTAAGGAAATACAAGATGATATAAATGCTGGAAATGTAGAGTACTGGAGAATATGAAATAGGCAATAGAACATCTAGCAATGAACAATATATAAGTGAATGCTAGAATAAGTGAATCTGAAATAAAGAATAAACATCTGGCTAAGTGTTTGAAATATCAGTTTATTATGTGATCGGCTTGGGACAGATCAGGCTGGTTACATATGATTAGCTATGATTCTTGTAGGTCAGGCTAACCATCTGGTTAGCTATGATGCATGTAGTGGTCAGGCTAATCATATATAATAGCTATGAGGCATGTAATGGTCAGGCCGCACCCGACGTGAGATGTGGGATGAGCTATGATGCATGTAGAGTTGGATATGATCACATAATCTACTAATATTTCTCCATCCCCAGCTAGCACGATGGATTCCAATCACGAATCCTCATGACATGGATCTAGGGTGCTAACTTGTGTATCCACAGTATCAGAGTCAAGTATATAATACAACTAGAATTTATAAATTTAATCAACAAAATGAAAACTGTCAGAGAATGTACTCGCCTGTAGTCCCTAGGAAAGTGCGAGGATCGATGTCCAGGATGAAATCACAATGACCTAAAAATATCAAATATCCATATCAAAAAGTATTTTGAAAAGGCTACATGCATACCTAGTTCTATGCTAGGTATAGGGTCATTTCTAAGTCTTTGATAACTGACTATGCACCACCTAACTATACTAGTCAATATTAACTATAATTGTCATTGACACTAGGGTACCCACCTATACTAGTTAGGAATTATAATTCGTCTCTATTTTTGTAATAATATAGTGTCTAACTTATTTACCTTAGCTATATAACCATAGGTGATATACATATTAGCTACCCTCTCATCAACCCAACTAAACTCAATTGCTCAATGTAATACACAACACTGCACTTATCATACACACTGTGATACCAACTGAACCTTAAAGAAAACTAAGCTCTCATAGACACTGATACACCTCTATGCTCACAGGCACATACTGAACTAAAATTGACTGCTCACACACAGATGTTTAACACAGGGACACACACACATATGTACATACAGCTAACACTGGGTACTCACACACAGATACATACACATAGACATCTATCCTTACTGAACTATTCTTACAGTTCCTATATTAGTTCACTACATACAGGAACACACATACAGGCACATACACACTCTCATCAACCTGGCACTGAATCTCTAACTCACTAAACTTACTGATATACATGCTCACTCACATACAGATATACACACAGGAAACTCACTCACACAGACTCTCACTCACAGCTACACACATAAGCTACACACACATATACACACTGCTATACACATAGAGCTACACACACAGACACACACTGATTCACACACATGCAGTTTTACTCACACATATGGCACACACAGTCACACAGGTATCCACACAGGCATGCTCATACTGGCAGACACTCATACACTGGTTACTGATACACAGGCACAGGTAGAGATACTCACACACTGACACTGCCCAGTTCACTGATACTCATGCACAGAATACTGAGACACTTAAGTATCAGTGCACATCAGTTAAGTGCACTGACCAGTCCGACCATTTAAACCTTAACTGGATAGATCTCTACTCCTCACTGAACTTAATGATACACAGTACCCCTCACTGAACCTAAACAACTACATAACCCTACCCAACACATAAGTTACTGACACAGCACAACACTGCCTTACACACACACAGATAAACTTCTCACTGAGACACCCCTAACACATCCTTGATACTTAATAACTCACCTGAACTCAGCTAACACATCTATACTAAAACCTTTCCTGCAACACAGTACACATTGTACACCATTGGCATAGACACACAGGCACATTCATAGACAGGTTGACATAGTAACTCACTAACACATAAACAACTACACACACACACAGTGTGACCAATCTGTACGGTTTTTGATACTCGACACTGATACAAACACAGCTATAACACACACTGCTCACACACAGCTACACATACACAGGAATAACTCACACACACAGGTACACTCAGATCTGTGATACACACACACACACACATACACACACACACACTCAGTGATACACTCACATACTCACACAGGCATTCACACATGAACACACACATGTGTACACAGTTCTAATACTGATACATTACACAAACCGACACATACCCACAGACACTCAGACCTACACATTTACATAGTTCAAATACACTGTTAGGCATACACAGACACTGGTATATACAGACACTAAGACACACAGAGATACAGGTTACTGATACACAGCTCTAACACACTCCCAAAACAGGGACACACACAGTTTCAGTTACACATGCCTCTCACACATAAAACCTGACTCAAATACTTCACTGATACAAACCTACGCTGAACTTAGCTAACCACAGACACGACACAAATATCCGAATGTACAGGAACCCCCAAATCCCGACTGCACAGTAGAAAAACCCACAAATCCTGATTTCCACATCGAGAACTTCAAAAATACCCAAATCAAACCCTAAATCGATATCTAGACTACACGTAGGAGATGTAATCATGCCTACACGAAATTCCTAGGATTAGGGTTCCTAAAATTTAGGGAAAACACCCGAATGTACACCAAAGCCCTAATTTCTCCTAGGTCTTCATGTAGAACCCTAGAAATCAAAATTTATACAATTTGGTGGATTCCTAATTGCCAAACACAACAGAAAAACAGAAATAAATGGGTCAAATTCGGGTTTTTAACTATTGGGAGATGGTTTTCCAATGAAGGTTCTCTTTCTCCAAGTTTTCTTGGTCCAAGCTCCTTGATTCCCTTTGATGGAGGAGGAAAGTGAATTCCTAGGGTTTGAGATTCTGAAATTTGTGGGAAGGGAGTAGTTTTTCAAATGGAGGCTAGGTTTAGGTTTCCTTCATAAAGGAAAAGGGTTGAGGGAGGCTCCCCTTCATTATATAGGGCTAGGGTTAGGGTTTCAAATGCAAAGGATTAGTTAATCCTCCATGTTTAGTCATGAAGAATTTTAATTAATTAGGGTTTGCCATTTCTAGGGTTTTAAATCTAAACCTAAAATAGAATTTAGGGTTTTACTAAAAACTAGATTACAAATTAGGGTTTAGTCATTAGGGTTAGACCTAATGAGTTTCTAGGATTTAAACTAAAACCTAACCTCAAGAACACCTCCTAATTATTTAATAAAACACATCATATTAATTATTTATATAATTTAAATTAAACAGGAGAAATTACACTAATGTCCTAAACTGGAAATATGGTAGTGACACCTAAGATATTTTTTGGGGTCCTCCTTCCCTACATGTTCATAAGGTTATACCATACGCTGCGGAGGGTTATCCTCTTTCTCCTCCAGCAGTTCAGAGGGCTGCTTCAGCAGGATCAGAGGGTCTTCCACCCCCATCACCCATGCCAGCAGACGGGACGCAGATATTTGCTATATTCTGGGAGATAATGGCAGTGCAGTAGAGGCAGGCAGATGTTCTATGTTAGGACATCGAGAGTGCTCACCAGTTAGCACTAGCAACTATAGAGAAGGTAGTGCTTGTCTAGCCATAAATCGTACCACCTCATCCCGCCCCGCAACAGCCGAGGTCGGGTGCTATTATTGATATCAAGAGGATGGGGCCCAAGGACTTCAAGGACATAGAGGGGATCTTGTACGCCGATGATTGGATTGAGGACATAGAGAGGAACATACGGCTAGCACAGATTCTGGAGAGTCTACAGGTGGAGGCAGCAGGGAGCCAGATGTTTAAAATTTCCCTGACATGGTTCCGTACAGACTGAAGTATCACGACACCAGGATTGACTTGGGAAGATTTTAAAGAGCTTTTCAAGAAAAAGTTATTTCCTGATGTGGCTCAGAGTACCTTGGAGAGCCAGTTTTAGGACCTCGTCCAGGGGAGTATGATAGTGGACGAGTACACCGCGAAGTTCTGTAGATTAGGCAAGTTTATGGATGGACATAATACCCTAAGGAGAGCCAGAAAGTTCCGAAAGAGTTTGATCAGGGAGATCAAATCCCACACCCTGGGTCACCGTACTGCTAAATTCGAGGAGATCTTGATGGATGCACATAGGGCGAAGGATGACTTGGAGCTCAAGTCTAAGAGGATAAAAGATACCAGGGGGAGCTAACAGTAGTGTGGATCCAGCTAAGCGGCACCATTTCCAACAACCGAGAGCATTTCAACAGCATCAACAGTTTTTTGTGCAAGTTAGGGCATCAGCTCAACAGACACATTAGTTTCAGAGGCCAGTCCAACATGCATCAAAGCAGCCTCAGGGTCAGATACAACAGGCACCTTCCTAAAACTATTGTAAGAAGCCTGGGCATGTTTGAGAGGACTGCAGGAGAAGGCTCAAAGTGTGTTTGTATTCTGGATCTTCATAGCACTGAGTGAGGGATTATCCTACCAATCTTTATGGTTCAGCCCGTGGTGTAGATTCAGACAAGAGAGGTGGAGTTAGGCCACCTGTGGCACCACAGATTGCTCAGCAACCGCAGAGGGAGCCACCCCGGCAGGGCGGGGCATTTGCGATGACGGTCAAGGAGGCCGACGCTACAGGTTATGGGTTGAGCACCCGCAGAGGGATCCACCCCGGCAAGGTAGAGCATTTACAATGACAGTCGAGGAGGCCGACGCTACAGGTGATGGGTTAGCAAGTTTGTTCCTTTTTTTTGTCCTTTTCCATCTATTGATTTGATTGATTTCTTAGTACCTTATAGTTGCTTATGCTATATAGTTAGTATGGTTAGTAGTATATCCTTGTCAGAGATTGCAATATCACGACAAGTAAGACCATAACCATTCATATTATTTTCTTTTCATAAGACTATATATCGTATGATTTTAGATAGGATTTTCTTGGACCATGATTATTGGGGATTTTCTTGGACCATGATAGTTATGTTTAGTTAGATTAATTAGTGAATCCCTTAGTTAAAGAATAAAATATTCCTTGCATTAGGAAGAGATCCTTCCACCTATTAAATATTTCTTCATGACAACCATTAGAGGGCATAATAGATATTGTGCAATGCCAAACCCAACCCTAATAAAGGTGGTCGACCCTAGCCTATGGGGGTACATAATCCCTCTTAGTTCATTATTAGCCTCCATTTATTTCCATTTAGTTCAACCCCAAATTTGAGAGAAACCCCACACAAATCAATCCTTATTCCTCTCAAATTCTAATATCAAGGAGAATAGGAGCTTCGAATAGCAAGGAGGAAGCATTAGAAGGAAGCTAACTTGAGGGAGGTATCCATTCATTGTATTTGTGTCCTCTTGGTGTGTTACATTAAAAACCCTTCTCCCAATAGGTAAAACTATTATCTCTCTTATTATTTTAATTTTAAATAATATATTTGATTATTAGGAACCTACCCATGGCTAAGGGATACCCATAAGAAGAAGAACTAGGTTTATAGGAGGCCTATGGAGAAAGTTATATTGACTTTTGTGGCCAAATTGGAGAATATCCAAATTTGGACCACTAGGTATTTGTAGGAATGTCTCATAGGTGATTTTAGGTTGTGATTCATGGTTTGAGAGATTATACGTGTCTACAAATGGATACAGAAAGTTAGTATCATGATACGGGGGTGAGATTTGGGCATTTCTATGTATTTGGTATCCTAATGTATCATTATCTATTATTTGCATTATAATTAGTTATTTAAGATATTATATATCATAATTTAGGTTATATTATGTATTTCATAGATATTGGGGGTTGTATCATGGTGGTGAGTGGCTTTGGAGAGTGTAACTTGGGTTATAATGAGTATCGTAGTAATATTTGAGAGTGCACACAAAGTGTTTGACGAATTGCTTATTGGTGTCTGTGTTGTGTTCACAACAATAGATGAGAGGGGAGGACTGATAGTGTATTTATGTGTGTGTGTGCGTGCGTGTATTTGTGCGTGTGTGTATGTGTCTGAGTTGAGGGAGGCAGTGCACAACAGGAGCTTGTGCTTGCGTGCACAACAAGGAGTGAAACCATGCATTTAAATTGGTTGGCCAAAGCTCCTGTATAAGAAGGCAAGTGAGAGGGTGTTCGAGTTTTATTTGATACATTAGAGGAGTGGAAGAATGTAGTAATAGCATAAAATCTTAGTATTTAAGTATTCCGGCATTGTGGTTTCAGTCATCAATATCAGAGGTTTCATCACCAAAGGTTTGGTCAGCAGAAATGACCAACTAGTAGTGGGCATATACATAGATGCCAGTAGCACCTGTACACTAAAATATAGCACTTTGTCTTTGCTTTCAGTGTGCAGGGCTGGTTATGGGGTGAGAGTATTTGTGAGTTAGTGTGTGTTGGAGTGTTGTGTAAGTGAGGATTAGAGTTAGTATTGTGTTGGGGAGTTGGTATCAATTGGTACATGATCATTAGAGAGAAGGGGGTCAGGTTAGTACACTGTGATTGAATGAGTAAAGTGTGTCATGTATCCAAGTGATGTGTGCAAGTGTGTTTCACTTGAGGTCTTGAGTGTGTGTGTGTGTGTGTTAGTATTTTCTTATTGTGGTAGTGTATCAGTGTTAATATGGTATAATATAAATGTATGCCTGACTGTGACTGAGTTGAGTAAGGCGGGCTAAGTGTCAGTGTGTGTGGTATCTTGTAAGAGCTTTGTGAGTGTATTGGAGTGGTTAGAAGGGTGCAGGGAGATATTAGCTGCAGAGAGTTATGTTCAGGTGTAAGGGGATGGACTAAACAAGCTTTAGTCTATGCATGTTGTGTGCCAATGTGAGTATGTGTGTGTGTTATGTGTGTTGCGTTTGGAGTGTCAGCAGTTGGCATTAAGAGGGAGGAACTAAGTTCCATATGCCATTTAGAGAAATGAAGCAGCAACAGTATTCCAAAGACAGCAACATCAACTGTAAGTGAGGGGTGGAGATTTGCAAGTGCATGTGTGGTGGAGCTCGGGTAGTGCAAAGTCAGAATTTGTGAGGGGTGTAGGAATGTTTCATTCTGAAATAGGTGTAGTACCAATGTTTCAGTAGATATTCTAGGGTGTGGGACATATGGAAGAGTACCAGTGGAATTGAGTAGTGAATGTGTGGAGTGTTGAGTAGGGATTACTTTGATAACAAATGATACTAGGTGTGGTACCATGATATACATGTACCAGTGGGTATCAATGAATTTCTGTAACAGTGAGTATCATGGGAGAAGTGTCAGTGTGGTTATATAGTGTGTTTCCAGTGTAAGCATTGTAGTAAAAATAATATAGCTGCAATGTATAATGTTGAGGATGGTATGGAGTTGTATTTGGTTAAGGTAATTAAAAGGTATTAATACATTGGTGCATATATAAGTTCATATTGTGTATCATGATACGTAGAATATTATATTAGCTAGTGCATATATTACTTAATAATATTAGCTAGTTTAGCTAGTACCTTCTAGGTATGGACCTAGAAACCTAGGTATGGCCTAGTATCACCTAGTATCGACTAGTTTAGCCTCGTAATCCTCCAAGAAGCTAGGTATGAACCTAAAATCAAGGTATTGACCAAGTTTGACCTAGTTTTACTAGTATGACCTAAAAATGGCCTAGAAATCATACTTTAACTTATTTAAGCTTGTTTATTACTTTATCACACCAAATGACATAGAAATTCATATATAGGTCTGTGTGACACCAGTTTGGACACAGAGACTCATTTATTGCTCTGGACCACAAGCGTGTACATTCTCTAATAATTTTTATTATTTGATAGTTACTATAATACAAGTATTTAGAAATATTTTACCTGATTCTTGATACAATGGTACATAGATTAGTATACTTGGATCCTCGTCATGAGATGTTACTCTTCAGTGATTGCCTTGATATTTTTCGTGATTATATAGACCATGATCATCGTGTTTGTATTGTAGACCTTGCATAGTGATTATCGTGTCGTGACGTACCGTTGAGATAGCACTGTAGAGCATGTTGAGTAGTGTCAGCACTCGGAGAGACTTAGTTGTCCTCATTTATGTTATTTTATTTGACAGTTAGACATCATGGCATGTATTATATCTGAGACTATTGTATTGAGCTTAGACTTTTGGACTTGGACTTGTGGTTGTATTGTGACTCTGTATTTTATTTCTTCTATTCCATATCATATCATATCATATCATATCTTCCTCTAGATTTATATTGTGATTGAGTATTGATTACCATTATCATATTATCAGAGTGTCCTCCATTTGGGAATTAAGATATCTTTACAAGTACATTACATATATTGTGTGAGATATTTAGATAGTATTGTTGACCTAGACAATATTCTACCACCGATACTGAGGCATAGGCAGGACGTACCTACATGCTCGTGCACCTACACCGGGTGCGGGTCATGACATTTTTGAATATATAGTAGCTACTAAAATTATAAATTGTAATGATATTGAATCACGTTCAGTTGATGAATGTCGATGTAGAACTGATTGATCAAAATTGAAAAAAATAATCTAGGCCGATTTAGACTCCTCAACCAAGAAAAAAGTTTTTGGGACTGCTTGATACCCCCAAATGTAACCCCGTCAGATACAAGTAGATTTTCATAAGAAAGCATAATTAAAAGAATAAAATAATATGATTTAAAGCGTGCCTACTAGCACAAGGCTTCTCTTAACAACTTGGGATTGATACCGAGGAGACTTACTCTCCTAATGGACATATCAAGTTTCGCTAACTTATAGGTTTTGTAGTTTCTGAAAAACAGAACATCCATCTTATGGATGTAGTTACTGCATATCTATATGGGGACTTAGATTCTGAAATCTATATGAAGGTTCCTAAAGGTCTTTATCTAACTGATTCAAATAGTTCAAGACCACAGAATATGCTCTCAATTAGGTTGAGACATTCACTTTATGTAAACCCCCAAAAAATTTTAAATTTTATTTTAAGTATTTTTATTAAATTATTGAATTTCTAAAGATTATTTTCATAGTTAATTAGAAAATAAATTTTATTGATTTAATTACTTAGATAAATACTAATTTGGAATTATTCCACAAAATAATTTTTATTATTTTTGGAGTCTTGTTAAAAGGTGATAAATTTTCTAAAATTTATGCAAATATTATTTTTGGATTTTTAACCTCATCTATATATGTAAATATATATGTTAATAAATACAATTTATTAATAATAATAATAATAGTAGAAATAATAATAATAATAATAATAATAATAATAATAATAATAATAATAATAATAATAATAATAATAATAATAATAATAATAATAGTAATAGTAATAATAATAATAATAATAATAATAATAATAATAATAATAATAATAATAATAATAATAGTAATAGTAATAGTAATAGTAATAGTAATAATAATAATAATAATAATAATAATAATAATAATAATAAAAAGAAAAAAAAGAAAAGAAAAGAAAAACTAACACCTAAACCCCAGACCCATTCCTAAACCTACCCAGCAAACCCAAAGCAAAACCACCCTCCCCCCCGGCGAACCCACAGACCTCTCTCTCTCTCTCTCTCTCTCTCTCTCTATATATATATATATATATATATATATATATATATATATATATATATATATATATATATATATAAACCGACAACAAAACCTAAACCCTAACCCTAATACCCTACCCCAGCCCTAGGCGGACACGTCCCCGACCTCAACGCCGACCCCCTGAGGACCGGCGACCGCCACACAGCCGCCGGCGATAGCCGCAGCCGCCGGCCGCCTGTGCGCGCGCATGTGCACAACCCCGAGCCCACCTTGGAGGTATGATATCTCTCTCATCACTCATCCTTTTCTTGAGCGGTTTGTCCGTGTACGTTCACAACCTAACCCTCTAGGATTTTCTTTCAAGCGGGACGAGTTTTTGTGTCCTGGATTGGTCAAAATATCGACCGAAAGTTGGCCGAAAAACTGACCAAAAATAGTCCAGAATTTTAATCCAAACCCCCATATTCATGCCTAATTTGCCACCAACCTGTTTAATATTTTCAAAATCTAATTGAAGGGTTTTCTTCTCAATATAACCGATAATTTTTCTGTTCTTTTGATTTTTATTATTTTTTTATTTATTAAATTATTTGACCTCCAAAACGACCAAAAACTTAATAGTTTAAAACTAAAATTTTGTGATACGGAGTGCGCCCCGCCAAACGGAACTTTCTTATCTCGTACCAATTATACCAAAAGACACGTATGGTATGTTCTGACATGTGGACTTTTGCGGAAGTTGATTCGGATGTGTGTGCGCGTCGGAATTAACCCGTATCCGTAAAAAGTCCCCGTATCGCGACTTTTGCAAAATACCACCCCACTTTGTGTATGCTCGTTAGAATACGACAAAACTTATGCCATTGGATTTGTGGTATCACGCTGGTCTTGTGACCCAAGTTTTACGCGATTCTGAGACAGTTGACCAAGCCGCCTATTCGCGGGTCCCACGGTTTGACTTGAAGGGTGAATTTGTGATCGGCTTACCGGAATCTAAAATTGGACATACCGTTGAGTTCGTATCGATGTTTAGAATTTGTTTGACCTATAATTTATTCTATTTAGATACCTTTACCTCTAGCACGCATTTCGGTGCAAAGTGGGCCATATGTGGAACCCGTTTTGACCTAAAATTACCGTTTTGCCCCTGTGTCCAAATTGGACGAAAGGGTAGACTTTCTATCTCGCTTATTCTGGGAATGTTGGTGATGTTTATTTTAGCATGCAGAGATATTCATTCTGATGCCATAGTTCTGATCTCTTGTACTTGACATATGGACGCTTACACTTTGCAGCTTTCTTGCCATGCAAGTATACCTTGCCAAATTGCTTATAGTACTTTACATGCTTATCATATTTTATATATTCATTATATATATATTTTCTTTCAGTCATAATTATATATTATATATGTTGACACACACTTGACACATAGTATCATGGGGGGAGGACAGTCAGTAGGCGTATGGGCTACCCACTCTGGTAAACCGTAGTACTAGGACGCACTACGGTAGTTGTGTCGCGATGGTCGCTACCCTTGAGGTATGTCGATTTCTGGTGTCGTGATGGTCGCTACCCTCGAGGTATGACGGCTTCTGGTGTATATGGACGTGTGTGTGAGTTGTGAGATAGCATGTGTAGCCTACACCTGCCCATACGTCGAAAAGTTATCCTCATTATGCATTTTCATATAGATTGTCTAGTGCAGCGTACTTATATATTTTCTGTCTATTATGCATATTTTACTGTATTCAATTGGCATGCTTCTATGTATCTTGTTATGTCCCTTTGAGGAACTGGTCCATTTCCAGGTGTAGACGATCTTGACTATTCGCAGGAGCACGGATCAGAACTTGCTACCTTCTCTCTCTTTCGAGGAGGCCTTCTCTTCGAGCCTCATTGTTCATTAGATGTACTTATTTTATTTCTCTTATATTCTAGTTTGGTAGTGGATTTGTCTCCACCCAACTACTTGTTCTTATCAAGCATTTTATACTTGATTCAGTTATATAGTTGATTGGTTATTTGTTTCTGTGGATGAGATCTAGTTATGCCCTGTGACTTATGACATAAATCTATACCACTTATGAATTATTGTTCATAATACAGCGTAAGTATGTATTATGATTTCCATATATTGGAGTTGCCATATACATACGGCTGACATGCTTACGTATTCCTAGTCCTACATATTTTAGGACTTGGGCATGACATGTTTTTGTGGTGGCCCATGCAGGTCGAGAGCATATTGTCTCGGTTACGTTACTGTACCAAGCAAGCCTGCACATAGGATTAGAATATAGGATCTCATCCACTTATTTAATCACCTCCCTTGATTTCATTTCACACTCTTATTTGATAGCTTGCATTGCATTTTGTTTGATCCTTTCACAACGTTAATCTTGTCTTTTCTTTCGTGCTTGATAGGGGTTAGGAAGGTAACTTGTACTAGGTATATACACTCTATTATTCAATAACACTATTAGTTAAATTATTGTAAGTTGGGTAGTATGTCTCATAACCTAGTATCACATAGTTCTTTTGTCATGCCCCAGTCCTAAAATATGTAGGTCCAGGAATACATAATATGCCAGCTACGCATTCGACCAGACTCTGGTCCGACTCGAATACATATAAGCTGTATAATAAGGGTTACTATCTAAATAATCCAGTAAATATAAACATATATGTCTCAATCCACGATGAACAGAAATACACAAGAATGAGCTACATGTGCTAAAGTCGGCCGCCCAATAACACACAAACTCGAATAACTCAAGAAGAAATATGAGTCTATAAAACTAGGCTACAATAGCAGATGAATAAATAATATAAAATAACCATAATGCTGGAAGAAATGATATGAGTACCTGGTACCAATGCCTGCAAGGCAAGCAACTCCATCAGCAACTCCAAGGGCTCCGTAATCGTCTATGCTGCAAAATTGGCATGGGACCAGGTCCTCAGAGGGACGTAACAAGGTACAAAAATACAGCATACCAAAGTATAACAGAAAGAATAAGTGCAACAACGGTGTAGTCTAGCCTAACCACCTAAGTGAGACATAGTTTGAAGATAATATTTGACACGTGGGATGTCCAAAATAAAATCGTAGCTCCGAACACAGAGACACACGGAGCGTACCGTAGCTCCGAGCATAGAGTCACACGGGTGATACTACTACTCCGAATACAGTAACACTACATCAACAGGATATATATATATATAAAGCGCGTGCAGAGGAGCCCAAACGTCTAGTAATTATTTTCTCCTTCCAAGTGGTCAACGAGTGTGCGTTGAACCTGAACCTCTATCTAGCAGTCTCGTCATACTGAAGTAACTATCAACAAACGCGACCCTAAGGTCATCCCAGATTCTGGTCATGCTGTCAATATCATGATATAGGAAATCTGGCACGATGACAGTGTCTGAATGTGTCCTAGGGTTATGATGTAACCAAGTGTGTACATCAAGGTGTTGCGAACATCTATTAATCGTTACCAGACGTTACCGACGAACGTCTGCACCCGGTTATGACCCGGACGCGAAGTAACGGTTCTAATCCAAAATACGCACAATGCATATAATAAATAAATAAATATCTGGTAAATGAAATACACGGTGGCAAGGTACACTTGTTTGGATTCGGCTGCTGAAGATGGGTCTCCGGTACAACGTCCAAGTTCGCGGGTCCCGTAGTACCTAGAGACGAGATACAAGCTCAATCAATAGACTATCACGCGACTAAAATAAGATGTAACACACGTCTAGCATATGTTTAAACCTCTGTTACAACTCACATAGACACTAAGATAGAGGGTTGACTAAGGTTGACTAAGGGTTCGTTACATCTAATACGATCAATCACCTGTTTAATATCATTAGTACAATCTTCAATCCCTTATATTTATCAAAGTATTTTCCAGTAGTTCATGTATGATCATTCTTCAGATTTCACCTCGGTATTCACAGATGTTAACATGCACATTTAATTATCATCCTCGAAATAAATAATTATTAATGATCTAATCCCTCGATTATAAATACAGTCAGTAGATTATTTCAACACCGCTCCCCAATAACCTAGCCACTCCTCAAATAAATTTATTATTATTTATCAGCCCTCAATAACTGATTAATGGTTTGATATCCCTCTACCATTTTCCCAATAATTAAACCTGTTCCTCAATAATATTCAGTGTTTTAATATTGCAACATCATTTCACCACCATTTAAATGCATACATAACATCAAACCCTAACGCAATGCATTAAATATAAACCCTAAATATCAACTTAGCATTTAACCATCAATCGCACATATTAAGATGTAATAAACCTTAAAACTTATGCATTCAAAATCTTACAATCTCAACGTATAGCAAACTCTTAAACCCTAACCCTAACTACCAAGTTACATGTAAACCCTAAACAACATACAAAACTACACAAGGGAAGGGGTGAGAGTTTACCTTGGCGGCGTGTGGTGGTTGCTGGCCGGAGTGAGGCTCGGTGCGGGATGGAGTCGACGTTGGATGGAGGAACTCGACCGAGGTGGTGGAGCTCGCCGTAGTAGGGGAAGGCTGGTCGGGCTGCTGGTGATGATAGTGATGATGATGATGGTGATCAGAGGGGAAGGAGGTGATAGAGGAGGTGAGCGGGGTGGCCGGCTCGTGGAGGTGCGGGTGGCCGGGATGGGGGAGGCTCGTGATGGTGATGATGATAATGATGATGAAGGCAACGAGATGATGGACGTGGCAGTGGAGGGTGTAGACGAGATGATGGACGTGACGGTGGAGGGTGTAGCTGGCGGTGGTTCCGCTGGAGGGAATGGGGTGTTGGTGCAGTTGGCCGATCGAGGGTGGTGGAGAGGGTAGAGCTCGGCTGGCCGGTAGAGAAAATACAGTGTAGCAGCTGTTCGGCCGAGGGGGAGGGCTGTAGTTGCTCGCCGGAGAAGCAGAGGGCACGTCGGGGTGTAGGTGGATGTGGTGGAGGAGAGATGACTCACCAAATTTACAGGGCCGGCTGGCCGGAGTAGGGGGGCCGGCCGGGTTCGGTTTAGAAAGAGAAGTGAAGAAGAGGTGAAGAGGAAGAACAAAGAAGGAGAAGAATGAAGGAAATATGGTCGGCTGTGGAGGTGTAGGAAAGAGGAAGGAGAGAGAAAGGGGTGAGGTTTTCAAGGCTCTTAGGATTAGGGCCGGCATGGGGAAGAGGGGTGTGAAGAGACATTAAATAGGAGGGTGTGTGGGGAGTGTGTGGTGAGTATGTGGTGAGGATGAGTTCTAATTTTTGAATGGAGGCTTAGATTTCTCATGGAGGAATTGTGCATCCCAAGGGGGAGTGAGAGTTTGATAGGACCGGTCAATGAGTTGAAGGTGAGATTTCTTCATTGGCTTGGACCAATAAGGAGATGACACCCAATACCACCTTTGTAAATTAGCCCCTAAATTTTGGGTGTTTGCACAAACATGCAAAATAAAAGGGATTTGGTGTAGAAAGTGGTATTTGGTATTTTGTAGGGTGGGAGGGTGTTGTGTGTTTTACATGGGCTTAATGAATGAGGTATTGGGTTAAATTGGGGTTAAGTTAGGATTAGTCAAAGTTGGTATCCCCAATTTAATTAAAATAAAATATCATGTGCTCTTAAATTAAATGGGGGAACATGGGGTCTCAATTTAGAGTGACACAAAGGTCATGAAAGGTGTTGGCTTGGTGTCAGTCTTGGACCCTTTAATTGGTCCGGCCAAACGGGTTGAGTTTGTGTCTCAAAATTGATGGCAACGACAAGGGTACGCGACACAAGATTAAAGAATGGATTTTGGATACGGGAAGATGTGCAATTAAATTAGAGCACAAGGGATTGCGATTGTGAGTGACAAAAAAGTCCAGCGCCTAGGTTGGCTTGTCAAGTCAAGGGTGCAATAATTAGTTGAAAATTATGGGCTAATGTTGGGCTTCGAATATTGCAACAATGGTAGGGTGCACCAAGGGTTTAAATATCAAACCAAACAACTGTAACTAATTTCTAAACCTCAATACCTGATGCTAAACTAAAATTTCTAACCCAAAACCAGTCTATCGATAAAAATAAATGAGGGGGTTTACACCTTTTGACCAATTAATGAAGAGTAATTGAATGACACCAACTATAGGCTTGCATAAGAAGATAGTATTTACGCAAAATGTAGAACTTAGAGGCCCATACCCCCATTTGGTCAACTAGAGACTTAGACAAGAAGTTAGTATGGCAACTGTAGAGGCACAATACCGGACGAGTCTTATCTTCTTTGTGAACTTAAATTATTTTGTACCTTTCTTCATCATAATCCAGCGTACTTATATTTTCTGGACTACCTCAACTTATGTTGTTATTATGGCCTAGTTTTACAAGATTATTCTTTTATCGAGCTTGTTCATATGATATGTGTTATTGGGGATGCCTACTAATACATCATCTAAATCAGAATTAGTGTATTATGGTCTGATCAACCTTAGTGCGCTTGGTTCGCTCTCGCATAACTACTTTACGTGGATTGAGATATAGTTGACTCAGCTTGTTAGACGAAAACACTTGCCCTCTAAACATGTTCGAGCATATCGTATCGGTTACATAACTGTACTGATATGAGCATGCAAATAGGAATTTACCAAAATAAGATTTTAATCCACAACTGCCCTTACAACTCTCTTTTTGAATTCTTTAATCGCCTTGAACTCCGTACTTGTATTCTATCACCTCCTCCTTGAATTCTTTATTATTGTTTTTCGTCTTCCCTTATTTCAGAAAGACGAACGTTCGTGCTTGGTATAAGTTTGATACACGGAGAGTACTAGATATACCCTATAGGCCAATCATATTACTTTGTGACTATCTTTTATAATTAAGGGCATATCACATGTGATATATTTGGTGTTAAATTTTTTGAGGATATGTTGATATTTTAACTAGATGGCATACCCACGATGCTAATGGATGACACGAGTAGCAGTAGTAGTATTCTCTTCCTATCACCATCTCATCCCCTCGGGTTGCTCATCTTCTCTTTTATATCCATTCTTTATCCCATTCTTAATTCTTCCTATCGTAGTTGCATTTTTTCATGCCATCATGAATTGTTGATTTACTTCAACCTTACCCTTTATTTTGTTAGTTAAAATATAAATGGGTTAGTAATAATTAATAACTAAAAAGATGAGTTCATAATAATTACCCTTATGTATATGTACTATAACAATATCTATATTCTCTTATTATTTTTAAACCTTAAGTATCATCCTTTAGTCTAACATGAATTAGTTAGATTATTAAAATAGTTCATACCTCTAATAGTTTTATAAAGTTAGTCATGATCTTAATTGTTGCCCTAAAACTTAGACTAAGCTTAGAAAAGAGTTGAAGGAACTTGTCTGATGACTAGGACAAATCATTGGCGAGGTAGCGACAGCTACAGCTAGACCATTATAGTAGAGTAGTCGAATTATTTGCAGACATACTGGCCAGGTGGTGTAGCAGTATTAGACTACGATACTTGACAGTTACAAAGAAAAATTATGGTTATGAGATTCCAGACAAGTATCCCAAAATTTTTGACCCAATGAATAAATTCGTCTTACAACCTAGACAATAGCCTCAAAAGACTTTGACTACTAGTAGAATTCTTGTAAGTTGGATCGTATAGACGAGTTAGAGGATAAAAGAATAGTGTATAGGCAATAAGGGAGGAAAGGGTTAGGGTGACTGACCATAACCTTTTAGGAAGCGCTGTAAGCTAGCAATAAAGTGTTAATAACTATAGTGAATTATTACGAATATAGGTTAGTGTTAATTTCGAGGACAAAATTATTGTAAGTTGGTAGAATGTAAACCCCTTAAAAATTTAAATTTTATTTTAAGTATTTTTATTAAATTATTGAATTTCTAAAGAGTATTTTTATAGTTAATTAGAAAATAAAATTTATTGATTTAATTACTTAGATAAATACTCATTTAAAATTATTTCACAAAATAATTTTTATTATTTTTGGAGTCTTGTTAAAAGGTGATAAATTTTCTAGAATTTATTTTGTGTGCAAATATTATTTTTGGATTTTTAACCTCATCTACATATGTAAATATATATATGTTAATAAATATATAGTTAATAATAATAAAAATAATAATAATAATAATAGTAATAGTAATAGTAATAGTAATAATAATAATAATAATAATAATAATAATAATAATAATAATAATAATAGTAATAATAAAAAGAAAAAGAAAAGAAAAGAAAAACTAACACCAAAACCCCAGACCAATTCCTAAACCTACCCAGCAAACCCAAAGCAACCCCCCCCCCCCCCGCGCGAACCCACAGACACCTCTCTCTCTCTCTCTCTCTCTCTCTATATATATATATATATATATATATATATATATATATATATATATATATATATATATATATATATATATATATAAAAGTAAACCAATAACAAAACCTAAACCCTAACCCTAATACCCTACCCCAGCCCTCGGCGGCCACGTCCCCGACCTCAATGCCGACCCCCCGAGGACCGGCGACCGCCGCACAACCGTCGGCGACCGCAGCAGCCGCGGGCCGCCCGCGCGCGCCCATGTGCACAGCCCCGAGCCCACCTTGGAGCGGTATGTCCGTGTACGTTCACAATCTAACCCTTTAGAATTTTTTTTCAAGCGGGACGAGTTTTCGTGCCCTGGATTGGTCAAAAAATCGACCGAAAGTTGGCCGAAAAACTGAACAAAAATAGTCCAGAATTTTAACCCAAACCCCCATGTTCATGTCCAATTTGCCACCAACCTGTTTAATATTTTTAAAATCTAATTGAAGGGTTTTTTCTCAATATAACCGAGAATTTTTTTGTTCGTTTAGTTTTTATTAGTTTATTTTATTTGTTAAATTATTCGACCTCCAAATCGACCAAAAACTTGATAGTTTAAAACTAAATTTTTGTGATACGGAGTGCGCCCCACCAAAGGGACCGTCTCGTCGTGTACCAATTGCACCAAAAGACGCGTATGATATATCCTGACGTATGAGCTTTCGTGGAAGTTGATTCGGACGTGTGTGTGCGTCGGAATCAACCCGTATCTGTAAAAAGTCCCCGTATCGCGACTTTTGTAAAATACCACCCCACTTTGTGTACGCTCGTCAGAATATGACGAAAATTATGTCATTTGATTCATGGTATCACGCTGGTCCTGTGACCCAAGTTTCACGCGATTCTGAGACAGTTGACCAAGCCGCCTATTCGCGGGCCCCACGGTTTGACTTGAAGGGCGAATTTTTGATCGGCTTACCGTAATCCAAAATTGGACATACCATTGAGTTTGTATAGACGTTTAGGATTTGTTTGACCTATAATTTATCCCATTTAGAGACCTTTACCTCTGGCACGCATTTCGGTACAAAGTGGGCTACATATGAAACCTGATTTGACCTAAAATTACCATTTTGCTCCTGTGTCCAAATTGGACGAAAGGGTATACTTTTCTGAATATCTCGCTTATTCTGGGAACGTTGGTGATATTTATTTCAGCATCCGGAGACGTTCATTCTGATGCCATAGTTCTGATCCCTTGTGCTTGACATTTGGACGCTTACACTTTGCAGCTTTCTTGTCAGGCAAGTATACCTTGCCAAATTGCTTACAGTACTTTTTATGCTTATCAATTTTTATATATTCATTATATATGTGTTTTTTTCCAGTCATAATTATATATTATATATGTTGGCATACACTTGACACATAGTATCATGGGAGGGGAGGACAGTCAGTAGGCGTATGGGCTACCCACTCTGGTAAACCGTAGTACTAGGACGCACTACGATAGTTGTGTCACGATGGTCGCTACCCTTGAGGTATATCAATTTCTGGTATTGCGATGGTCGCTACCCTCGAGGTATGACTGCTTCTGGTGTACATAGACGTGTGTGTGAGTTGTGAGATAACATGTGTAGCCTACACCTGCCCATACATAGAAAAGTTGTCCTCATTATGCATTTTCATATAGATTGTCTAGTGCAGCGTACTTATATATTTTTTGTCTATTATGCATATTTTACTATATTCAATTGGCATGCTTCTATGTATCTTGTTACGTCCCTCTGAGGAACTGGTCCCTTTCCAGGTGTAGACGATCTTGACTATTCGCAGGAGCACGGATCAGGACTTGCTGCCTTCTCTCTCTTTCAAGGAGGCCTTCTCTTCGAGCCTCATTGTTCATTAGATGTACTTATTTTGTTTATCTTATATTTTAGTTTGGTAGTGGATTTGTCTCCAGCTAACTACTTGTTCTTATCAAGCATTTTATACTTGATTCAGTTATATAGTTGATTGGTTATTTGATTATGTGGATGAGATCTAGGTATGCTCTGTGACTTATGACATAAAACTATACCACTTGTGAATTATTGTTCATAATACAACGTACGTATGTATTATGGTTTCTATATATTGGAGTTGCCATATATATACGGCTGGCATGCTTACATATTCCTAGTCCTACGTATTTTGGGACTGAGACGTGACACTTTATGGATTAAATTAATCCACGTGGATTTGGAATAATCGTCTAAGAGAATGCTTGATCAATTAGGGATATAAAAATATAAATATACCCCTACATGTTTATCAAGAAATCATACTTTGGATTTATAATCTTTACAGTCTATGTCGATGAGATAATCTCATTGGGACCTCGGAAGAAATTGGAATTTAATATAAAAATCTTGGGAAAATTCGATTTTGTCTAGTCCTATATATCGGCGCAGGTGTTGGAAGAAGGATCCCAATCAATTTCCTTTGAGATATTCCATCAAAGGTTGCCAAGAACTATTGCCTTATCTATTGTTCATGGATTTAATACTAAGAGGAAAAGACGTGAGCTATGGGAAGAACTCCTTCAGTTTGTGGAGGACCAAAATGAGTGGTCGTGGATTTGCACGGGTGACTTCAATACAATTGCCAACGTGGATGAAAAATTTGGTGGTAATGCTCCGAACGCGGGTTCGATCGATGACTTCTCTCATTTCTTATTCGAGGCTCATCTTATCCCATCTCATGCCATGGATCCGCATTCACGTGGGCGAAAGGTCACGAGGGATCCCATGCTCAACAATCCCGCTTGGAACGCTTCCTACCAACTAAGGATTCTTTGATATGATCCATAGTTCCTCGTTGACATACCACAATTGATCCATTTCAGATCATAGCCCACTGCTTCTGGATATTGAGATGGAGGTTCCCCTGGTTCATAAATCCTTTAAATTCCAAGCATTCTAGGGGCTGCATCCCGACTTCCTGGGGATTGTCTCCATGGCCTAAGAATCTTCCTCTCATCAGAATCCTTTGGTCAGAATTGCTTGGAGCCTTAAGGCTACCCAAAAAACTATTGATGAGTAGAGTCGCTCCACCTTTGGAGAATTGTTCCTAGCGCTTAGAAGGGCGAAAGAGGAACTTGCCCAGACTGAGCTTGAAGACAATGTTAGAGGGTCAGAGACTTCGCGAGATGCCCTCCTCGCTGCTAAAGCTACTCTCATTCAGAGGTCAGCAACTAAGGTGGCTTTCTGGAAGTAGAAAGTGAGGCTGAAATGGAAGATAAAAGGAGAGACAAACTCCAAATATTTCCATGATTGTGTCAAGCATAAAAAATCTCTCTCTTCATCCACAAAATCTCTGACCCTGCAGGCAACCTGTTGATTTCTCAAGAAGAGATCCAAAGGCGGCCTCTCTCATTTCACTAACCTATTCGAAAAGGAGGCTGGTACTTGAAATGATTTGCTTCTGGAGGTCATTTTGCATATCATCTCCCAAAGAGATAATGAAGAACTTTTCTGACCTTTCTCGTTGGATGAGGTAAAATTTGTTGTCATGTCTCTTAACAAGGATAGTGCGCCTGGCACAGATGGCTTCTCTAGTGTGTTTTTAATGTCTTGCTGTGATATTATCAAATATGACATGGTGGAGGCAGTCGAGGCATTCCTGGAAGGTGGGGTTAATACTGAAGGCTATTTCGAGCACTCTTCTTGTGTTGATCCCCAAGTACCAAAATTTGACTTCTTTCTCAGACTTTCGGCTGATCAATCTTTGCACCTTTATCAATAAGACCATTTCCAAACTCCTTGCAAACTAAATTGCTAATCTACTACCTAAGATTATTTCTATTGAGTAGTGCGGTTTTGTGCGGGGTAGGGAGATAGTGGACAATATCATGTTGGCATAGGAACTTATTAACAACATGGGCTTCTCCAATAGGGGGGGGGGAGGGACAATGTGGCTATGAAAGTTGACAAGGAGAAGGCATACGATCGGTTGGATTAGCAATTCATGATATGGGTGCTATAGCGTTTTGGATTTTTGAAAGTTTGGATTAATGCTCTTGGGCGCTCGGTGTGTAATTACTGGTTTTCCTTGGCAATCAATGTCATAGCGTCAAGTTTCTTCAAGTCGCATCGAGGCATTCGACAGGGCAACCCCCTTTCTCCATCCATCTTCATTATTGTGATGGAGGTGTTGAGTTGAAACTTGATTTGGTTAGGGAACAGATCCAATTTACAGTAATAGCGCACCACGAGTAGACGCCCCTTGTGACCCACTTGTTCTCTCTGACGACATTCACATATTATCATCGGTGACAAGAGGATAGTGAGGCGCATTGGGGAGGTGCTACGACATTACAAATTGACATCAATACAGAACGTGAACAAATCTAAATTCTTTAACTTTGTTCATGATTCTACTTCTTTGGAACATAATGCAGAGTTGGCCGCCATCTCCGACTTCTCAATCAAGATCCCTCCATGGCCATAAGCTTACTGAAAAGTACTGTGGAAGTATCATATACCTAGGATGCCCTCTAGTGTATGGCAGAAGGAACTCGATGATTTATGATCCCCTTATACAAAAAATTCATAACAAAATTGAAGGTTGGCACAACAATCTTTTATCTCTAGGAGGCAAACTCATCTTGATCAAGCATTTCTTGTTCTAGATTCTTCTTTACACCCTGGCGGCCTACTGTCCCCCAAATATGCTCATTCACACTTTAGAAAAACTATTAAACTGCTTTTTGGGGGGCACAAGCATGACATCTTACAGAAATGATGGACAAGTTGGAGGACCATCGTGTAACCCACGGACGAAGGTGGGCTTGGGGTTAGAAGCCTCTCCGAGATGATTGATGCATTTTTAATCAAATTGTAGTAGAAAGTTCGTTCGCACTCTCCGCTATGGAGCTCTTACATGTGGTACCGCTACTTCTCTTACTCCCACCCAGCTCATGTTATCGCCAATAGTGATGCTTCTCACGTGTGGAAGAGACTGTTGAAGGGGCGAGATTTAGGTGAACATTTTATTTCTCTTTCTATTGGTGAGGGGAGACGTTTTCTACCGTAGAGAACTAGAGCAGGCTGTGTCACGTCCCAGTCCCAAAATATCGAGGGACTAGACATGTGGCAATGGCCAACAGCACACACTGATGGACAAACCCAATTTAATGGATCCATCAGGGCGTACTTAAGTTGTAATACAAGAATAAGGGTCTAGATATACTAATCTCATCCACATAAATGAATACAACAATATCAGAATCATAAGCAAGATCAATCTCAATAAAATATAAACTCGAGAAATAATCCGATAATGAGTCTGATACAACTGTCAAGATACAAGAATAAAGATAACCACAGCAAATGCTGAGTATGGAAACAGTTTATACTCAGAAGATACCCTCAGGGATCACTCGTCAACTGTATCTGGTACTGCTCCTGTGCCTGCTCCTGATAATGCTCCTGCTAATGCTCCTGCAAATGCTCCTGTCCTGTATACCTCGGGATCGATCTAGTCTGCTAATCCTGGGGACATAATCTGGATCCAGGTCCTCAGGGGACATAACAAGGTACAAATAATACAAGCCAAAATAAATGCAGTACAGCAATAAATGAAACAAAATAGGGTAAACTATATAATCAGCTAAGTGATATGCAAGATGAGAGTAGCACTAGAACTCAGGCTGAGACCACTACAAGCTCTGTGTCGGGGAGCCGGTAGCAGTGATATCATGTGGTTGTCTAGCTCGAAGAGAGACTGAGACGCCGGCATAATATAATCAACCTGTAGCCTGTGTGACTCTCCCCACCCAATGTAATCATACGTCTCATGTCCACAACGTCTCATGTCCATGCCACGCAGGATCATAACTAATGCAACCGGTCATGTAATATCTAAGCAAAAGAATATGTCATGTAACATGTATCCTATACAGAATCACCATGAATATCTCAGGAAGATTCGGTCTCATGAATAGTATCAAGTGTCCTGGGTTATGAGGTACTTGATAATGCAAGTACGAGAATGTAAAGGGTCTCGGTATCCATCTCTAGGTGACGTTACACAACGTCGCGTACGGTGTTGGCACCAGACTATTAATCGAACGCTAAGTAAGTCACACGGTCCTAGGTCAAGCATGTACAACAAATATAAATAAATCAAGAAAATATGTAATAAGAACTGCAATGTTGGCAAGGTACACTTGCTTGGGGTTCTGGCTCCAACTGTAACTCTGGTAGCAGCGGAATTTGCAGGGACTCCTCCGGTTGCTGAAATAAACATCACCATCAGATTCAAAAAATATCAAATAGCTAGAAACGCCTGTCCTTGAGTCCAATTTGGACACAGGGGCAAAAATGACAGTTTCTGGTCAAAGCAGGGTCCACATGTGGGCCGCTTTGCACCGAAAAATATGTCAGCAACAAAGGTCTCCAAATTTGTCAAACTTAGTGTCAACAAGTCCAGAACGATGATACGAACTCAACGAAACTTCCAGAACTGGATTTCGATGAGTCGATCACAAAATTGCCCGTCAAGTAGAGCCGCGGGGCCCACGATACGCGATTTTGTCAATCTTCTCAGAATCGAACCAAACTTGGGTCACAGGACCAGTGTATTGCTACGAGTCCGATGGCACAGGTTTTGTCTCGATCCGACGTGTATACACAAAGTTATAACGTGTTCCAGAACAGGCCGATACGGGGCGTTGTCGGCGGATATACGTTGATTCCGGTGTGCACGCACATCCAAATCAACTTCTGCAAAATCCCGCACGTTCGTATCAACGACGCGCACATTTTGGTGAAGACCGCACGCGACCAAGTAGTCCCGTTTGGCGGAGCGCACTCAGTTCCGGGGGAAAATGGGGTATTATTTTTCTTGTTTTTGGATCACGGTTCACGATCGCCACAGGACGCGACACACCGAGCGGGTTGTACGGGCATCGAGAGGGTTACACAGCCTACGCATCACAACTGACGGAACAAAAAATGGGGCAACGAGGAGAGGGAACGGGTTACCTGAACAGGGCTCCATGGAACGGGGTTTCTTCATGTCCGTGAGTCGACACGATACAAGAGGACACTGTGTCCGGGTTACTGTGTTGTGCCGTGTTCGAGTGCTGCTGGAGGAGACTCGCTGGAGGAAGGCGTCTCGGGGCGGCTCAGGCGAGGCTGGCCGGGGTCGGGGTGGTTAGGGCTCGAGGCTGTTGGGGGCTTGTGGTCGAGGCGGAGGAGGAAAACAGATGAGGGAGGCGGAGGAGCTTGGCTGAGGCGTGGCGGAGTCGTCGGAGGGGTCCGGTCGACTACTCCTGAGACCGGGGCTACTAGCAGCTCCGGTGGGGAGGACTCGACGAGGGGAAGGAGGGTCGTGGAAGAAGTGGCAGGTGGTGCTCCACGGCACAGGGGGGTGGCGGTGATGGAGTCGAGCGGCGGAGCTAGGCGAATTAGGGTTCAGGCGGTCGGGGGTGATCGATGGAGGAGGGGGAGGCCCTGGAGGAGGAAGACGAGGCGAGGGCAGCTGAGGGTTGGTGGTGGTGCTGGGCGGCCGGGGATGATGGCGGTGGCGCGGGGAGAGGGTCGAGCGGCGGGTCGAGGGGAGAAGACGGTGGAGAGGGGTTGTCAGGGACGATGGCGGGGGCTCGGGGCTTAGGGCGGAGGAAGGAGGAGGGAAGGCGAGGCAAGGTGGTCGGAGCGGGGGAGTTAGGGTTCAGGGCGGAGGCGAGTCGGGGAGAGGGGAGTTCTGTCGTCGAGGCAGATTAGGGTTCAGGCGGGGGGTTAAATACGCTGGAACAGTAATTCGTATAGGATTAGGGTTTCGATAACGGTCGGGTATCGGGTCCGGGTCCGGGTCGGGTTCAATCTGAAGTCGGTCCGATCCGCTAATGTTTAAGTGTGGGTTCAGGTAGGCGGGTTTCGGGTCGACGGGTTAGACCCGGATCCGACCCGCAGGGTTGGATTTGGTTCAGTTGAACCGGGTCCGGTTTGGGTTGTTTTGGTTCAATTGAACCAGATTTATTTCTAGGGTTTAATTCGGTTTATTTAAACTTAGTTTTTTGGGCTTTAAAAATGCTTCCGAGGTCCAATAAATTCCCAAAAAATTACCCTATGTCTAGTTTTTCATTTTACACCAGAAAATATTAATTTCATAATATTTTAATATTATTTAACAATATTTTAAAAATTATTTAATTGCAAATACCTTAGTTTTAATTACAGAAAAATCCCAGAAAATTACAGAAAATTGTAAAAAATCACTTTTAAAATTCTTGAAAAATTAGGGGGTTTACAGGCTGGGACTGCTAGTTGTTCGGGATAACTACGAGGTTGTGCCCACCATCCGCCAATGGTATCTCGCTAATAAGGAGTGGAACATTCCTCTTATACTTAGGTGCTTTGGGAGACAGACGGCTGCTGCCATCCAGGAGTCCGGAAGGAAGCTAGGGACTGAGTTAGATAAGCTTTCTTGGAGACCATCGAACTCCGGTATATTTTCCTGTTCCTCCGCCTAGAGTATAGCAAGAATCGTTCAACCGACCGATCAACTTCTCAAGTTATTATGGTCGACAGAGATCCCTTTGAAATGGTCCCTGCTTCTGTGGGGTATCCTCAAAGGAAAAGTGCCTCGAACGATGTATTGAGATGAAATGGTTTCTCGATCATTTCCAAATATATATGTTGTGTTGAAGCCCAAGAGGAAACCATTGAGCATTTATTCTTTGAAGGGACATGTGCTTCTGTCGTCTGGAGCCATTTTTAGAACTTGTACCACATCCGTGGCGAGAAGGGTTCTCTCCCTAATCGGATAAGGTCATGGTGCGAGGATACTTCTTGCAAGTTCAGCTATTTACTTTGCTCAGGAATTGTTTGGGTCATTTGGGAAAATAGGAATAAGGCAATATATGAAGATATTAATTGGACATCTTTGCAATTCGTCAGTGAGATCTTCAGGTTATAGAGCAAAAGGAAAAATATGGGGAGGGAGTTCCTCATAGGGATTGGGTACCTGTAATTACTTGGCGATCGAAGAAAGCTGCACAAGATGCTAAGGGTGTTGTAGTTGCGTTGACTGCGGCGATGATTCATGATGGTCACTTGGGGAATAACACCTTTGGAAAGCACCTAGACTGTAGTCCACAAACATTGGTGCAACTGTTGCCAAAGTTATTGTCGTGGTGTAGGGAGTATCAAAAAAGGATGGGCTAATAGTATTAAAGCTGCGGGCACAAAGTCTGCATCAATAAGGCATGAGGTGGTAGGGACTCATTCATAGAAATGCCTATTGGATAGCTTATATAAAGCCCCTAGAGTATCCCAATTCTCTCCGAAGATATGTGTATATCTCTGCAAGATCAAACAATTGGAGGAACGGTTAAAGGTTGGGTATGCGCCACCTTAGTCTTCGATGCATGTGGCAGCCGATGGGACATATGGAGCTGTTTTCTCGTGAAATAACTTCTTCATCGTCAGATTCTCGGAGGAACGGGATATGGTGACAGTTTTGGATGGATGTCCATGGTTGTTCCAATAGAGACCGATGGTGCTTAAGATATGGAC